>APFE031569801.1:0-13817 GCA_000404065.3 Pinus taeda
GTGAGGGCTCGAGCTAACCCGAGTACCAAACCCAAATCCCAGTCTAAACCAAAGAAACTACCCAGAACCAGACATGACCATATAAACCCTCAGGACCAGAGAAGCAGATGCTTTGCCAAGAACGTCATACATGACAATGAATTTCGGTAAACCTCCTGACAGAAAGAAAAGCATCACTCAGGCCAGATATATGATTAAACCAGAGAAATGCAATTTGAGGGTTATGGCATCTTACCGGGTAAATGCGGAGAGACCGTAAGCCTGAGGCCGCTATCGCCAAAACCTCGTCTCCAGTACCCTGTCAAGACATAGCGCATAATCGAGTTAAACACAGTCAACAGAAGATCTAACCCTACAAAAGGAATCATATCACTGTTGCAAAGGGAAATAATACAGTACCTGGGTAGAGCTCGAACGTATCATGCAGAGAGGTAATGACCTCGACAATGGTAGATCGCAACCAGGCATAGCTGTAGGTGTCGAAGCATCAAACGGAGAGCCGAGTAAAAGGCATTACCATATCATACAGAAATAACCAGAGGCGGGAGGCGCTGCCTCACAAAAAAAAACATGTAAATGCCGAATGAAACCCTATCTATGTCCCTTTGAATCGAAGACTGAAAACCATCACCGTCGATCTCCCAGAAGTGATCCCGATCATTCAAACGGGATAGGATCCTGAGAGGCCTGAGCAGAGTTATGGAAAGTAAATTCTATCAACAGTCTCGGGAGTGTATGGACCACCAGCTGTCCGTCCGGACAGGGGAGCGATACCCAGATGGACTACCAATTCACTGCTGGCATTCAATGCCAAATCCAGACGTAACGGGAGAGATAGGGTGGCGTGTCCAAAATATCAACTCGGAACTCCCGCCTATAAAGTCGTATAATGTATCAAATATATGCGTATTTGCCGTAAACCATAGGGTTGGAATAGTTAAAGCAAGATGTGAATTATAACATTATGATCATACGTATATTATGTTTATAAATAACATAACTGGCAAGTATGGTAAATCAATTCAAATATTTTTTATTTTATTTACTATAGTAGGTCAGTGACATATGGTATCAGAGCCCAGCTACGGCACTGTGGCCTTTGGGCAAATCAACAATGACAAAATAAGGACACTGTATTAAAAAAAAAAAACTAATAAAGAACATTACAGATAATATTCTTGAATGTTTCCTTCTGTTGTTGGACAAGGTACAGGTTTCAGAATTTGAAGACGAAGTCATGAGGAGAGCGGATAACACAGCACGACGACCTGTAATGGGACAAGGTGTACCCGGTTCAGAGAATAACCCGGAACTCTGAGTGCAACTTGGAGAGGAAGCCAGAGTTACGAATCAAGCAATTTTGGAAACAGTGCAAGAACTAAAGAATGAGATGGCTCGATTTCGGGAAGACAATGCTCGGATAACAATGGAACAAGAAAGAATCTTAAAGAGTTTGTCTGATAAACAAAACCAATTACCAGTTAATCCCAGCGCCGAACAGCAAAGGATGTTTGAAGAGCAGAACCATCACATACCCCCCGAAGGATCGGAGGACATGGAAGAACGCTCTGATAATGTATTTGACCAGCAAACCTCAAAGAAACAAAAGGTGGAATTACAAGGGGAATTTCGCAAAATTAAACCGCCACATTTTGATGGAGAACAAGAGGAAGCAGCGGAAGCCTGGATCATTAATATGAACAAATACTTCCAGCTTTATGAGTATGATAACAACCTTAAGGCACGACTGGCTATTTTTCAATTACAAGGAAAGGCCACCTTATGGTGGGAGGAGGTAAAAATAGTTAAGGGGGTCACTGAACAAAATATTACATGGGACAATTTTCAGAGATTCTTTAAAGAACGATATTTGACAGAACGTTTTTATGATGAAAAGGCAAGGGAGTTCCATGATTTGCGGTTAGGACAGCAGACCATGGACGAATTCATCACTCACTTTACATCCTTACTCCGTTATGTACCATACATAAGGGAAGAAAAGGCAAAGGTCCAACGATTTATTAGCAGTTTACCACCCTATATGCGAGAGAGGATTGAATTCGATAATCCAAAATCAATGGATGAAGTAATCCGCAAAGCCAGAATTTGTTATCAACAAAGTAAACAGAAAGGGGAAATTACTAACAGAAAATGGAATGAGAAAAGAGGATTCAAGACAGGGGTAAACAGTAAAGGGGGTCGCGGCAATAGCAGTAAGGGAAATGGCAAAGGAGTAAGCAGCAGAATTGCACCTAGAACTGCATTCAAACCAAGAAACGCAAATGAGTCCAAGGTCAGCGAACAGCAACCCAAGTGGGACAATGACGGCATAGCAAGACCCCCGGTACAGTGCTGGGGTTGTGGAGGACCTCATTACATTAAAAACTGTCCACAGCAAAAAGGAACTGAACAGTTATCCCAGATACATGAAGCGTCAACAGTGGGCGAGGTTGGTCGCAGTTTACCCAGAATTAACGCAGCTCTGGAAGACCGTCAGGCGGAATACCAGCCAACAATGGTCGAGTTCGAAGGTAAAATTTCAGACCTTACCTTATCTGTTTTAATTGACCTTGGGGCTACGTTAACTATGTGAGTCCTAAGATAGTTGAACGTTGTAAATTACAACCTGTCAAATTTAAAAATCCTTGGTTAGTGCAACTAGCTACCGGAGCCAAGCGACGAGTAACAGCCAAAATCAGCAATTGCTCATTTACCATAGCAGAACAGCCAGTGACAGCTGATCTAAATGTACTCCCTCTTGGATCCTATGACATCCTAATCGGCATGGATTGGTTAGAGAAACACTGGTCTTTAGTTGATTGCAAAACTAAGATCATTTACTACAGAGATCAGCAAGGAAATAGGAAAGAAATGCAAGGAATTAAACAACCAGTGCAAGTTCGCCCGATAACTACCAACCAGCTAATGAAATGCATACGGAAGGGGTGTCAGGTTTATGCTATCCAAGTAGGATATGCAAATTCCAAAGATAAATCAGTTTCCTTAAACAGTATTCCTGTAATACAGGAATTTACAGATGTATTTCCAGAGGAAATTCCCGGACTACCACCACGAAGGAATATAGATTTTACCATTGAACTGATACCCGGGGCTGCACCAGTATTAAGAGCACCCTACCGAATGAGCACACCGGAGCTGACAGAACTGAAAATGCAATTGCAAGAGTTATTAGATAAGGAGTATATTCGCCCTAGTGTATCTCCATGGGGAGCTCCAGTTTTATTTGTCAAGAAAAAGGACGGTACTCTCCGGATGTGCATCGATTACAGACAATTAAACAAGTTAACCATCAAAAATAAGTACCCCTTACCCCGGATTGATGAACTGTTCGACCAAGTGAAGGGCGCAACAGTGTTCTCCAAGATCGATTTGCGATCAGGCTATCATCAAATCCGAATTAAGGATGAGGACATCGCTAAAACAGCCTTTAGAACGAGGTATGGGCATTATGAATTTGTGGTTCTGCCGTTTGGGCTAACCAACGCCCCTGCAACTTTCATGTGCTTAATGAACGACATATTTCATCCATACTTGGATCGATTTGTGCTAATATTCATTGATGACATATTAATATATTCACGCACAATCGAAGAACATCATGAACATCTCCGAATGGTATTGCAGACCCTCCGAGAGAATCAATTATATGCAAAATTTAGTAAATGCGATTTCTTTAAGGAGGAAATCCAATATTTGGGTCACGTGATCACCAAGGATGGAATTGTTGTAGACCCAGAAAAGATTAAGGCTATAATGGACTGGCCTGTACCAAAAGATGTAGCGGATGTCCAATCTTTCATGGGATTGGCTGGGTATTACAGGAGATTTGTAGAAGGCTTCCCGAAGGTAGCCTTTCCCATTACCTCATTACAAAAGAAAGGGAGGGCATTCCAGTGGACCCCAAATTGCCAAAAAAGTTTTGAGCAATTAAAACACCTACTCACTATAGCACCAATTTTAAGTATAGCAGATCCTCATAAAGATTATGTGGTCTGCACAGATGCCAGTAAAGAAGGTTTGGGAGGAGTTTTAATGCAAGAAGGCAGAGTAATTGCATATGAATCACGTAAATTAAAGGATGATGAACAGAAATACTCTGCCTATGACTTGGAACTAGCTGCTGTTATACATGCTTTAAAGATGTGGCGGCATTATCTTATGGGCAGAAAATTTTTACTACTCACCGACCACCATAGTTTGACCAGTTATTTCAGCCAACCTACTTTAAACACTAGACAAGCACGGTGGATGGATTTTCTGAGTGGTTTCGACTTCGATATAAAACATTTGCAAGGGAAAACCAATAGAGTAGCAGACGCTTTGAGCAGGAAAGTGCACAGTTTGTATGAAGTTTCCATTTCTGGATGGGAAAACCCCTTCTTAGACATAATAAAGAAAATTTCAGAGCAAGATATAGAATATCAACAGTTAAAACAGCAATTACAGCAAGCTGATAGAAGGGACAGCCAACAAGAATATACAACAGATGATGCGGGGATTGTCTACTTCAAGCAAAGAATATACGTGCCCAATCAGAGCAAAATTAAAAATTTAATTATGGATGAGTACCACATCAGCCATTATGCTGGTCACCCAGGTTATCAAAAGATGATAACCGCAATCCGGAAGGAGTATTTCTGGCCAGGAATGAAAAAGGACATTATGGAATATTTGGCACGATGTTTAGAATGTCAGCAAATTAAAGCGGAACATCAACACCCAGCGGGACTGTTGCAACCCTTGCCTATCCCAGAATGGAAATGGGAAGTCATCTCCATGGATTTTATCACAGGATTACCTAGGACAAAGAAAAACAATGATTCCATTATGGTAGTAGTGGACAAATTGAGTAAGGCTGCACATTTCATACCAGTGCAATCTACTTACAGGGCTGCACAAATTGCTCACGTTTTTATGCAGAATATATTCAGGTTGCATGGCCTTCCAAAAACAATAATTTCTGATCGGGATGTGAAGTTCACATCAGTTTTCTGGAAAACATTGTTTGCCGATTTAGGTACTCAGCTGAATTTTAGCACAGCGTACCATCCACAAACTGATGGACAGACGGAGTGGGTGAACCAAGTGGTAGAGGACATGCTAAGGGCTTATGTTATGCAACAACCCACGCGATGGGAAGAATATTTACATTTGGTTGAATTCGCATATAATAATGGTTATCACACTTCAACTCAAATGAGTCCCTTCGAAGTTATGTATGGCAGAAAATGCCATACACCCTCCAGCTGGGGAGGACCGGAAGATAAATTAAGTCTAGGACCTGACATGCTTAAGGAAATGGAGGACATGGTAAAAAAAGTACGTGTTAATCTGAAGGCGGCTCAGGATAGACAAAAGAACTTCGCTGATCGAAAAAGGAGATTTAAGGAATATCAGGCTGGGGATCATGTGTATATTCGGATTCAGGCCAAAAGAAGCACCCTACAATGGGCGGGTTGCGCTAAATTAGCACCTAGATATTGTGGACCCTTTCAGATATTAGCAAGGATTGGACCAGTGGCTTACCAGCTGGCCTTGCCAAGCCACATCCGAGTCCATAACGTATTCCATGTTTCAGTTCTAAAGCAGTATGTGTATGACCCTAAGCATGTAATCCAATGGCAGGATATACAGGTGGGGTTACTATTATAATTAAGATTCAGCAAGAATCCTATTCGGAAGGAAAACTAACTTAGAAATTGTGTAATGCAGGTCGAACCGGAAGGAGAAGTGCTGGTCGAACCGCTGAGCATCCTCGACCAGAGAAAAGTGCAGCTGTGGAAACGAGTTATTACCCAAGTTAAGGTACAATGGCGACATTTTAGTCCCGATGAGGCCACTTGGGAAGACCAGGAATTGATGAGAAAGACATATCCAGACCTGTTCATGACTGTAAGACACCGGGACGGTGTCCAATCTCAGGGGGAGGAGATGTAATAGTCAAACAGTTATATGAGTAAATTTCCAAGTTACCGTGTTAGGTAAATATGAAAATAGGATTATTACTTTATTAAATTTGAAATATTATCGATTTGAAATTATGAATTAAAGTGATATGGAAGTGACTTTGTGGAAAAGTTATTTTGTTTATTTTCTCTTGATTATTTAAAAGAAACGGTTGCCAGTAATAGAGGCAACCCTAACCACCTTTTCCCTACCATAGAAATGGAAAAGAGGAAGAGGGGCCTGGGCTGTTAGAGAACAGACAGGGAAGAGAAAAAGAAAGAAAGAAAGGAAAAAGGGTACTATGTCTGGTGAAGACCAGATAGTACCAGCATTATTGTGCATCATACTGCATTGCTGTTAGCGTGCATAATCTTGCAGAAGGAAGTGGCCTGCAAGTGAGCTTGGGGGAGAGATTCAAGTCAAACGACTGATCTTGTGGCTAGGAGGATAACAAGCTCTGCAGAAACTTCTTCAGTTGGAAAAGGGCAGAGAACTAAATCGAGCACGATACAGGTAAGAGAAATGTGGTTATAGTGTTAGTATAGTAAGTTTTGTTCCTTATTAGTAAGAACTATTGATTATCTGAAGAATGAAGTTCTGTTATTAAAGCTGTAAATAAAACTAGACTTTAAATCTGTAGGAGAATGAAATAAACTAAGAGAAAGTAAAATAGTGATACACAAGACAATTCATCTATTTTCTTTATCCATATATGACTGTCGTTCATTCTCCAGTTTATGCTGCCAATAGCCGAACATAAAGGCCAAAAACAAAAAAAAAAGATAATAACAGAAATCTGTACGATTATGAGATAGGAAAAAGAATCATACTATACTATCATCGTTACATGCATATGATTGAAGTACCTAGTAATAAACTGTTGTCCTGTCCAGATAATATACCAGAAAGCAAAGTATAAAACATGTAGTGTTAAATCACCAATAGTCGATGCATAACAAATGAATTATTTGTTAGGAACCAAAGTGAGTTGACTCTCCGAATCCTTGATGTCCTGGCAATTACCGCAAGGGTACAAGGTATTGCCAGACCCATCTTCGAAGGAAACCTTAGAGTCGGCCGAGTCTTAACTTTTGGAAATAATCATAACCAGAAAACAGAACCCTCTCCCTACCGATACCAGGCCCATGTAAACACGTAAGCCATATCGAGTCGGGTAAGCTGTTCTAGCATACCGAAGATAGAAACATGCATACATATCAGATTACAGTCGAGGAACAGAGACGGTTTCGAGGCAAACGTAAAGCTGAGAGAACACAATATAGTATCAAAATAAATATACAAATTGCAGAAGAAAGACTAGTTTCGAAATAAATATACAAACCGCGGAACAAAGATAGTTCAAAATTAATTGCATATGAACTTAATAGGCGGAAACATGCTTCGGGATAAACCCCATCTAGATAAGTAATAGTGCTACAGTGGATTTTAGCCTCGCACGCACGACCCTAGGGTCGACGCGTTCTAAAAACAAATAGCATGAAATATTCTGAGATTGAAATTCAAAAAAATCATACAGCTAACAATATCAAGGCAAGCCTTGTCGGCGAACATATGATAAAAAGAAACAAATCATTACAGAGAGATATTACCGAATTGCGTAAACTCAGAAACTATATATATTGAAAGCCAAAATATAACATAACAGTTGAAGGGCGATTACATATATATAAAAGTTACAGATACACTGTAAAAACCCTGAATGGTCATGCAGTACAGACTTCGACATATTCTGATAAATGCCCAGACTGAGGAAGACTACGCCGGTTGGGCTATTCCCTACATTTATACAAGATAATGACAATGATTCACGGGTTTTCCGTGAGGGCTCGAGCTAACCCGAATACCAAACCCAAATCCCAGTCTAAACCAAAGAAACTACCCAGAACCAGACATGACCATATAAACCCTCAGGACCAGAGAAGCAGATGCTTTGCCGAGAACGTCATACATGATAATGAATTTCGGTAAACCTCCTGACAGAAAGAAAAGCATCACTCAGGCCAGATATATGATTAAACCAGAGAACTGCAATTTGAGGGTTATGGCATCTTACCTGGTAAATGCGGAGACACCGAAAGCCTGAAGCCGCTATCGCCAAAACCTCGTCTCCAGTACCCTGTCAAGACATAGCGCATAATCGAGTTAAACACAGTCAATAGAATATCTAACCCTACAAAAGGAATCATATCACTGTTGCAAAAGGGAAATAATACATTACCTGGGTAGAGCTCGAACGTATCATGCGGAGAGGTAATGACCTCGACAATGGTAGATCGCAACCAGGCATAGCTGTAGGTGTCGAAGCATCAAACGGAGAGCTGAGTAAAAGGCATTACCATATCATACAGAAATAACCAGAGGTGGGAGGCGCTGCCTCACAAAAAAAAACATGTAAATGCCGAATGAAACCCTATCTATGTCCCTTTGAATCGAAGACTGAAAACCATCACCATCGATCTCCCAGAAGTGATCCCGATCGTTCAAACGGGATAGGATCCCGAGAGGCCTGAGCAGAGTTATGGAAAGTAAATTCTATCAACAGTCTCGGGAGCGTATGGACCACCAGCTGTCCGTCCGGACAGGGGAGCGATACCCAGATGGACTACCAATTCACTGCCGGCATTCAATGCCAAATCCAGGCGTAACGGGAGAGATAGGGTGGCGTGTCCAAAATATCAACTCGGAACTCCCGCCTATAAAGTCGTATAATGTATCAAATATATGCGTATTTGCCGTAAACCATAGGGTTGGAATAGTTAAAGAAAGATGTGAATTATAACATTATGATCATACGTATATTATGTTTATAGATAACATAACTAGCAAGTATGGTAAATCAATTCAAATAAAATTTTTTATTTACTATAGTAGGTCAGTGACACAAATCTATATCTTTTAATGTGTCAGTTATGGACCGTGTATAGAGGTCTCGATGAAAGGATGATTTTTCTTTTGTTTTTCAAGATCTTCAACAATGGTTTATTAATCCCAACCTCGCTAGAATAGTAATAGGGTCAACACAGCTCTAGAGTCTGAAAGTTGTTATTTTCGTTTTGCTCATTATTATCCAAGTTCATACTCATACTTGAAATGAGAACTCCATTATTACGTGCTTGTACTTGATTTACTTGTTTTCCCACCTTTATGTTCTGTTGCTCACTCGTCTAAGTGCTACTAAGAATGAGTGTCCTAGTATAAATGAGTGTTTTGGCTAATATTAATTCACTTCAAATTTCTGTATCCGTTTAGGATATTCCAGTGAATCAGAAATGTCTTGCAGAGTTAATATTTTATTTCATAAAATGGAAGTACATATGGGAAATTGAAATCTTCAATGAGTTTGATAATAATCAACCAGGATATTACTCATTCTCACCATAAAGGAGGAGGATGTTTGATCTACATGCATATCTAAAAAAAATCAAAAAAGAGAGAATAACACAAATGTTCTCGAAAACATTACCATCATTTTATTAAGAAGAAGAGATCAGAATTTTATAAATAATGCAAACATTCTCCTTATGCATTTTTAATTACAAAATATATGAGATAAAAATCAATTACATTATTAGTTAAAACAACTATAGAGATGTTTCCATGTTTACTAGTTTTTTGATGTTTCCTTCTTTTCAAGTTTTAAATGTTGCCAAGATATTAGTATGATTTTTCCTTGTTGTCCAGATGTTTCTAATTGCTGAGAATTTTTTGGTTGTCCAATCCCTCCGTATTTAGACTGGGAAGTGTCTCGACTTCCTCCACCAATGGAGGGAAATTGTGCCCCAATGGTTTTATTTTCAGCCACTGGGTATGCACTATTGTGTGTCCCTTTCGACGAACAAGATAAGATAAGTAAGGAGCCATATTGACACCCCTAAATAGTGCCACTCTACGCAGTGAGAGTTGCCCCTGTGAAAAATGAGAACTCCTTGCATGCTTTCCCATCAGAAGCGATGAGCGGTGAGCTGCTGAGATTATTCCTGCATAGAAAGTAGCATGGATTTGAGAATAAGAAAAAGGTTGCATGTCTAACACGAAGTCTTCCATAACACGGCCCTTCAAATTTTTGAGAACATGTCCCTTCATTGACTACCATTCCTCACTTGTTTTCCTACTGTTGAATACAGTATCCACACTCTGCCCAAAAGTTGTTTACAATGGCTTTGCCCCAACTTGTGTGACATGCTTGCGACTAGAATTTGAGCTTGAGCTTTCATCCATTTCTACCATTGATGGATTTCTTTGAATCCCACAATTACCACCATTAGATTTTGCATATATCTTTACAACCTGCATATTTGTGTCTAGTCTGACCTTTGAAAAAAAAATGTTCCTTTGATGAATCATGTCCAATAGATGGCTTTCGAGTAAGGCAAATAAATGGTGCAGCAGATAAGGAAGCACTTGGAATAAGATTGATTTTGTTTTCAATAGAGAATTGTGGATGAAACACCATGGGGGAAGATATTTGCAATTTTTGGCTGTAGTGGAGTCATGGCAAGGGATATTGGGTTGGTGTTTTTTTCTAGCTTGACAGAGTGAACCAAACACAAGGGAATGTATTGGTTTATATTGACCTTCTTAATGGAAACTTTGCTAGTAAGAGGTTGGATTGATGTGAGGGAAAAGGATGTGAACACATAGGTGTGGTCCTCATGTTGCAAGTGGTATTTGTGATCTTTAGCATAATAAACAACATTTCGGGCATGCGGGTATGCAATTCCTATTAACAAATTGGCACAATCGAGAGGAGAAACATCACATAGCACAATATCTCGAAAAGGACCAATAAGAAAGGTGACGACACAATGCTAGGAGACAATAAGATGAGGGACTTCTTTAGCCCAACCTAGCTGATATGGGTTGGGTTGTGGAGTGGTGGGAAGGCTAAGGCGGTGAACCAAGCCTTGTGCGACAAGATTCTTTTGACTCCCATTGTCGAAGATAAGAGTCACCAAGTCATTCTTGATTTGACAATTATGGGTAAATAGTGGTGCGACAGAGGTCCCAGATACATTAGTAGTCATGAGGATGAGAGAGGGGTTTACTTTGGTAGGATTTTCAAGAGAAACAATTACAAGTGAGGTAGCAGAATTTTGTTGCTCTACCTCTGTAAAACAAGTCTTGTTAGGGTGAATATTTTGAAGTACACAACAATTTACTGAAGCATGTGAGTTGGCCTTATGAAATGTACGCCAACGAGATGAGTCAAGGGCCACATTAGATGGACTAGC
Organism: Pinus taeda; assembly: GCA_000404065.3. Taxonomy (NCBI): domain Eukaryota; kingdom Viridiplantae; phylum Streptophyta; class Pinopsida; order Pinales; family Pinaceae; genus Pinus; species Pinus taeda. Next base: position 11,220 of record APFE031569801.1, read on the forward strand.
ATGAGATGGACCCTTTTTGGTTTCAAGAGATCGAGTTTGAGTAGCCACTTTACATTCTATAGCCAAGGCCCAAACAAAGGCCTTTTCTAAGGAAGTACTATCATGCAACTCAACTTCTCGACAAAAAAATAGTAGTAGACCAAAATTAAATTTAATAATTAATACCTCTTCTCGATCAGAGACATGGACTTGAATGCACAATTTGCAGAAGACATCAGTGTATGACTACACTAATTGATTTGGTAGTTCTCAAATTTGCAACCATTTGGTAAGGAGATTCTAGAGATATCCCGGGGAGTAAAAACATGCATTTAAGGCTTGGCAAAAGTCATCCCAAGATGTGATATGTGTGGCTCTCGTCTCAACTTCGTCTCTCATCTCAACAACGAAGGACATATTCTCGAGTTGAGTATTCCACCATGTTTGTGCCAGGCCCTCCAACTGTATACTAACAATTTGAACCTTCGTGTCCTCTTCCATCATGGGACATGTTTTTAGATAGGTAGGGAGATTACGAAGCCAAGAATCGATGACCTTTTCTTTCATTTGGCCAGAAAATTTGCGCAATTGAAAGTGTGCATGCAATTGCATTTGTCAAGGAGGGTGTCTCCGTTGTCGCAACATAATTAGCTCTTAAATAGCCATGACTAAATCATAGACTGGTGAGTCCTCGTTTTAGAGTTCTCGATGGAGCAACATGATTTTCATCCACTAAAGGAATTGAAAGGTATGACCTCAAGTGGCAATCTATGATGGGAATCTAAAGCAAGGAGGGCGCACTTAGAAGGGTCTTAAATTATGAAGCCACAAATCCCAAAAAAAATCTTTGAACAAGTGAATAGCTTAAAAGATCTTAGGTTGTGATGCCAATTGATCTACATGCAGATCTAAAAAGATTCAAATAATTAGAGAATAACACAAAGGTTGTGGAAAACAATACCATCATCTTATTCTGAGGGAAATATGAGCATTTTATAAAAAATGCAATACTCTTCATAAGCATTTTGAATTACAAGATATATGAAATAAAAATCAATTACATTATTAGATAAACCACCCATAGAGCTATTTCCATCTTTCCTAGTTTTTTTTTATGTTTCCTTATTTTTAAGTTTTAAATGTTGCGAAAAAAATAATGTAATTTTTTCCTATTGTACACACATTTCAGATGGGTGAGCGTTTCTTGGTTGCCCAATGTTTGCCGCGGAAGGGATCTCTTAGATGGTATTAGTGAAAATAAAGAGGACAGCCGAAGCATACCCAACTCTGATGTCAAGAATAACGTGATCACAGTGCCAGCCTATTTTAACTGCAGTGGTGGGTTGATTAATAATTTTCAGGACATTAATACCAGCAATGGTAGTCGTGTCTCTTGTAGCCTTCCTCTGAGAATTTCTAAAATAGGCTGGAGGTGTGATCACGGCGTTCTTGACATCCGAGTTGTCGTTTTCATTTTTACTAATATCATCTAAGAGATCTCTAGTTTACATTCACGTCGGACTAATAATACAGTTTTCAGTTCGAATAAAATGTAAAATAATAACAACAGTAATTTTTCACAAACATTCTCAAGTAAACATTTAGTGTAACAAATTTACATAAAATCAAATCTACACGTAACCACTGCTGGAAAATCCTTGAGACCACACATGATCAAATACTATGATTCTTACCTCATAGAATATCAACAAAAATTTTAACACAACATTACCAGATAATCCCCACTTTGTATTTTCTTACCCAAAATCTACTTTTCAAGATTAATTTTGGAGTACTTCAAAATAAGAAAACTAAATTTGTTTCATGGGACAACCTACAACAGCTAATAGAAACTACATCACAATGAAAGTATGTCAGGAGTATGTCAAGAAAATGTAAATAAACACCATTGTAAAACTATATTTCAAGTACTATTGCACCTATAAAAGGCTTGTTCATAAGCTAAAAACAAAAATTACCATGACACCAAATTAGTCGCCCTTTAAATATGCTTAGCCATAATAAATACTAAGGGAAAATACAATGGGTTACTCAATACCATGGCCTTGTAAACCGGGTTATGCAATATCATGGACTTGTAAAACGTCAATTTTAATTACAACTGCATAACAGATACAATGAGAAAATAGCATGAGTTATGCAATGCATTCCACCATTGGTTCTCTAAGGCTTTAAATATACCTAACTATAACAAATACTATGGGAAAATATCGTGGGCTATCCAATACCATGGACTTGTAAGCTAGCATTGATAAACACATCAAATGACTAATTCAAACATATCTTAATTATTATTTTTTAATTTAGTTTTATTTTTGCCCTCAGAGGGCCTCTCTAGCCCATTATGGAATAGACGTTGTAATGTTATGTTATGTGATGTTATGTAAACATCATCAAATGACTAAATCAAACTTACTTTAATTATTATTTTTTCATTTAGTTTCAGTTTTGCCCCTAGAGAGGCTCTCTAGCCCATTATGGAATATATGTTGTAATGTTATGTTATGTGATGTTATGTAAACATTTTGACTCCGTCAAATTAGATACCAATAAAAATAATTGTAAAATACAATTAAAAATAAATAAAATATAAAATTG
>APFE031569810.1:2514-74088 GCA_000404065.3 Pinus taeda
GTGAAAATTAAAGCATCTTACTTTAGACATGTCACCCTTCTTCCCTCCATGAGAAGAATTCGATTTGAAATGGGAAGCCTTCCCCTTCCCTTTCCTTGCCTTACTTGCTAAGGCCATATTTTCTTCATCATCATTCTTGGATGAAGAACTATCTCATGTGTTCCTCTTTATCTCCTCCTGCATAAGATCCAACCACAGTTGTTCCCAATCCAGCAGTTTCTCCCTTCCATTCACAGGGTCCTGGTAGCTATTCCAACTCTTTGGAAAGCCAAGGAGAGCAAGGCTCACCATATCATCATCGACAGTAGTTATTCCCACACTACCAAGCTCATCTCTGTAGGTGGTGAGCTTGTTCAAATATGTGGAAATAGTATTTCCCTTCTCTATCTTAATTCTTCGAAGCTTATCCTTGAGCGCCAATTTCCTCTGGTCATTACTGTTCTGGTAGAGGTCCTACAATGTCTTCCACATTGAAAATGGAGTATCCTTCCCATGGAGACTCAAGACAATATGGTCTTGAACTCCCTCAAGGATGATCTGTCTTGCCTTTTCCACACACTTCTTCCACTCAGCCAACTCTTGTGCATTAGTCGAAGCTGGCTTTAGGATTTTTCGATCAATGAATTTCTTCATGCTATTGTCTCCTAATACAGCATCCATTCTATCTTTCCATGCCATGTAATTTGAGCTGCCTTCCAAGGCATACTCGAGTCTCAAGCCATAGAATGCCATTGGCCAAACTTGAAGTATGATATGAATTCGATTTGCACCTGCAACCCCAAACTTCAAAATTCTAATTCTCTTCTCAGTATATTATTCACAGCTCCGATACCATGTAGAAAATCTCTACAAATCCAGCTCTGATACCATGTAGAATAATTTCTACAAATACAGCTCAGATACCATGTAGAAAATATGAGTAGGTTAACCCGATAATACAATATAAATCAAAGCATAATACTATAACCTACTTCTACTATCAATTTGCGGAAGCTTAAATATTGAGCTGAAAAATATAACCAAAAGAAGAAGAATCAATGCACAATACACATGAAAATACTTTGGAGAAATCCTTAGCTAAAAACTCCACACTATTGTATTATCATACATGGTGGAAATACATAGGAATTATACAAGGCCTTAGCTCTCACAACTAGCCAGCTCTCAGTACAATCCTCACAGATGCTCACAGGCAATCTTGGCTTCTCTCCAGCCTTCCTCTCTGCCCTCCAAGCTCCTATTTCCTTGTGTTGTTCCTTGTGGATGATTCCCTTTTACCAAGTGTAAAACCCATCCTCCAAAACTATGCAATCCTCAAGGATAAATTCTTGACTACATGCATGAGTTTTCTCCATGAGAAAACACATGCAACTGATAGTACATTGTCCTTGAAATTTAATCTCAACTAGGTCTTTCTCAAAATAGACATGCATGAGTTTCTGATGAGGGAATCTTCAGTTAACTAGAGTAGCACTAGTTGAGTGCATTAATGCATCAACTGGCTATTAACTCACTATTAGTTCCTCAAATAGTTTGGAACTAATTTAACTGGACTTAACTCAGTAAGCTGAGTTAACTAATTACAATTCAAATATAACTCAATCTTATCTCCTTAATTTAAGGGATAACTCTTACATGACTTCAGAAAGGCTTCTAACTTGAATTTCTCCGACTAATTAATTTAAAATAAATTAATTAATTATTTCCAAGTAGTTGTTAAGTCTAAATTCAATTTTAGTTCACAATTTAATTCAAGGACAAATTAAATTGGAATATTCTTGTTGCCATATTTCAACATTAAAACTATAATGTCAATACATTGACTAAAGTCAAAAGACTATTATAATTTCAGGGGAAATTACTCAAGCCCAACATTACTCTCGAAATTCAAAATAATAACAGAGTTTGATGTATAATTTATCACGTGGATGAGAATATATATGTTTAGAAAGGCTTGAAATATTTAATAGATGAACCATTATACCCAAAATATGATTATGCAATGGAGTCCCATAACTGATTTTCACAAGAATAAAAGGGGTTGTTGAAGATGAAATAAGGAATTCTTGGAGTCTAATATGGCAACAAAATACTCAAAGCTTAGGGCCAAGAGGTCATTGTAACACAGCAGAGTAGTGTGTTGTGAAGAGCGCTCCATTATCTCTTTTATTTATTGACATTTCTTCTTCTTCTTTATTGTAAGCCTATGTAATGAAGTGTATTTCTATAATAATAAAACTGCAAACTTGATCTCATTTTACTATTGTTGTTTGAACTGTTAGCCGAGTAATTATTCAGCGAGACATTTGTTGTCTATTGGGTTTTCTTGATTGGATGTTCATAATTTTGAGTGATAATTTATTTTATAGATTTTAAACAGATATAGCATTTATTTCTGCATGTTTATATGAATGTTTAATTTTCCCAAACTATTTTAAATTCGAGCATGTTTTATTTGTCATTGTAATTATTGGGATGTAGACAAGGTTTAATAGCTTCTTACATATGTTGTAATTTGTTTACATATTTTTAATATGATTTTGTCTATCAAAGAAAGGTTAAAGACTACCACCCTTTTTAACCTTCTCGGCAACTCCTCATTATTGAAGAATACTTATGATATTCTTCCAATACTTGAGACTTTCTTCTCATAATCACTTCTATGGGATGGGATCACAGTTCCCATCAAAGGGAGTTTGGTTTACTAATATAGTTCGAGTTTACTAGTATCTCTAACCATCATATTGCCCCAACATCTATTTATCATAATCTTTTAAAAACTGAAAATAAAAGGTGAAACAAGGTTATTCCAAGGATAGATAGATCGGATATCAATTTGGTAGTTTGGGGGATTACCCTTATTGGAAAATGTAACTAGTTTTGGTCTTCATAATCGTCATTGTAATCATGTCAATATGTATATCTTATGTAATAATAAAAGGAAAATATTAGTTTTAAAGCATGGGTTTCATGTTTCTTTTGATTGGTCTTCTAGGTAAATCATGTTCTTCATGCTTCAAGAGTTTGTCATGTCATAAGATTTATTTTTGTGAGTCAAGAGAGTCAATTTCATGTATATAAGACCCATCTGGGCAAGATGCATCATGAAAAATAATTTATTTCGAGACAAGAAAGTCAAAATAATCCTCCTAGCACAAGTCAGCCCTACTAAAGACAAGTCATCCTAGAGAAGCCTATTCGACCTCCACAGATGAGTATAAATAGAAGTTTCTCAACCTTATTTGGAAACCAATTCGATCTGTAATCAAGAAGTTCAATCTGAAGTGTGAAATTCAAGGAAGAAATCAAGAAAGGCAAGGAGAAAAGAATATGGAGCTAGAAGGAAGAAAAATCGAGTTTTTGGTGAAGGTTTTTCCATAATTTCTCTCACACATGCGAAGATATTGATTTGTTGCAGGGGGGAAGTTATAGATTGACTTCAGGCCCTAGGAAGGGTTTGGTGCAGCTCTGGAAGGGTTTGACTCTTATTGACTTGGTTTGATGTCAACATAATTGGAAGGGTTTCTTGGAGGGCTGACTTGGTCCTTGAAGGAGGTCTTTGTCTTAAGGTTTGGGTCTTGGTTCTCATTTGAAGCAGATTATATAAGAAGAGGGTATTTTCTCGGTTTTCCCCTTGGATGGGTTTTGCACTGGCTTGGAGCCTAATTTCTGTGTCCATTGTCTTTACTGTTTTTGTTTTTGATAACTGTTTGATGATAACATCTAATAAAGAAAATAAGAAGATAAAGTAAAGTTCACAAGCAATTATGAAGGTTAAGGAGAAAATGAATTAATAGTTACCCTATTGTATTCTGCAACATGGTATGAGAGCAAAGGTGACAAGAAAAGGTAATTGAAGGATCATCTTGAAGGGTTTTTTTGTCAAAAGGAATCATTTGCAGAAGGACACAAGGAAAGAAGAAAAATACCCATTGATCTAGAAGGAGGGTTATTATATCAAGCTTTCAGTGAAGAATACCTCATCATAAAAATCTCATTGTAGGAAGCAAGGACGAGTATTTATTGAAGACTCTCTAGTGCATCATCTTGAAGAATAAGGAAGCAGCAAGGCGTCTTGGGATTATCATTATCAAAGGCATCATAGAAGTCATCATTCTAGGGCATCTCTTGAAGTCTCCTTATAGGTCTTGAAAACATCAAGATAGTTCGATATGTCATCAAGAAGGAGGAATATTGGTTAGAAAAGTAAGAATTATATTGTCTTTTATGTCTCAATCTATAGATAATATGGCTAAATTTTGTAAGGAAAGCAAAAATATTGTTGGATTAGCAAACTTCCTAACATGGAAAAAGAGGATTGACTTAGCACTCACTGAAAATGAAGTCATGGAGTATGTTCTTAGAGAAGTAGTTGTACCTAAAAAAGAGAAGAATCAATATTTAGCAAAGTATAATAAGGGAGAAGTAAGGGCACAATGGATCCTTGTAGAATCCATTAAAGATCATATTGTTCCCTTTATTTTTTATTTGAATACATCTAAGGCTATGTATGATAAGCTGGTAAAGTTGTAATATAAAAGTACATCACGTCAAAATATTTCCCTGAGGAATCAACTATATAGAAAAAGGAAATCAAAATATGAGGACATGGCCACCTATATAATGAAGATCTCACAAACAAGAGACTAATTACAAGGGCTTGGAGAGACTATTTCTAACTATGTAATGACTATTTGTATGCTAAATGTTTTTCCACCTGATTGGAGTAGTTTTACAACCAGCATCTACTCAAAGAAAGATACAACACATTTTGATGAGTTAGGGGCTCAATGTATCTTGGAAGAATCTAGTAATAAGGCAATGGATGAGACTGAGTCAAATGAAGGGTCTCAAGCCTTTATTGCTAGGACCAAGAAGCTGAAGAAAGGGAAGTTTGGAAATTCCAAGAAGAATCCATATATGTCCAAGATCCAATGATATGAATAGAATGAGTATGGACACTTTAAGAGGGATTGTGCAAACAAGAAAGATAACAAAAGAAAGGAAAGAAGTGAAGCTCACATAGTTGAAGAAAAGGGAGAACCTGAGAAGAAGCAGAAAGGACAAGATCCTAAGGATATTTTCTATTGAAGGATGCTTCATCACTATCAGGTTCCTTATTAAATTTCTCTTTCTTTTATTAAATAGAAAGTAGAATAGCATGCATAGTTGCATTCTCTAGTAAAAGTCATGATTTTTTTAAAAGCATGGTGTCATAGATAGAATCACATGATAGTATAAAAATTAGAATCTACTTGTTTAATTTGATTTGGGAAAGATCATATAGTTTAAAAAGAATGAGAAGATTGGAACCATATTGCATATTATTGTTCATCCAAGCATTTTCTAGCATCATGTTAGAGGAAGTCATTTTGAAAAGAGGGATCATCAAGATCCTATACGAATCATCATTTCGTAAGATTCTTGGAATCATCATCATGACTAGTATATATACCATCTAGTATAGAAACAATACTTTTAAAGGATGAAGAAATGCAGATGGACAAAATTATAGTATGAAAGGCATAATGAGAGTATTTGGAGAAGAAACTTGTCTTCATCAAGTAAAAGAAGAAATCTCATTCAAGAGGGGATAGCTAGATGATTATATGAAAAGAAAAGGTATGCATATTGTTAAAGTAACTCTCTTCTAGTATAAGGTTCATATCTACAAGAATCTTGTAGAAAGAGCTGAATATCAAAGTGTGCTTGATAAGTCTACCATATGACTGTATGATGATCGAAAGAAGAATTTTACATGCTTTGGAATGGATGGTATAAATACAACAATATTGATCAAAATCAAGCATAGTCTCCGGAAGAAAGAAAAGGGAGTTAACAATGACAACTCCAAGGAAAATATTGTAGCTTGGTAAGGAAGCTCGATCCATGGGCACTTTGATTCTTGTACAATATGGAGAAGGATCATGTGAAAGGATGTTGATCTCAAAGAATAAAATACCTTGATGAAAGGGGCCATAATAATAATTTAAGTCTAATATTAATATTTTGATATTGGTTATCTGATTAACATATTGTTTTGCTACTTGAAAGGATATTGCAGGAATGCATGATAACATTTGAGGCAAGTTCAATTGTTGGTAGTAAACTCAATTCAAAGAACATGTGGATTGAGTGTTTGGTTTTGGTAATCCTTAAAAGATTATGAAATCAAGATGTCTATATCATCATCTTGAGATTGAAAGGTAGTAGTATAAGAAGATAACCTGATAATCATCAACAAAGATAAATCTCATAATTAGAGGGAGCAATGATAAGCTCAATAAAATTCCTTAATTGATGATGACTAAAGGAAAGTGATGTGAAAGGTTGATGGCATGAACCCTGTCACCATATTGAAGGAAGGAGATGGCTCCACAACATCCAGGAAGAAAGAAGCTCAACAAGATGAGATACAAAGGAAGAAATGAGCCATGTAGCTATCTCCATCTGTTGGAATCACAATTTCCATTACACCAAAGCCCGCAGGTGTTAGTATATGGATGCATCACTAGAGTTAACAAATCAATGAGAGGAGATTAAGAACATGTCATGAAACACACAGTGAGTGTTGGTTTATCCAATGTCTAACAATCCCCCCCCCCCCAAAGAGTGAGTCAGGTATGATTTGAACTTGAGACCTTTGGCTCTGATACCACTTCTCAAAATTATATTTTTCTATTACACCACAACTCGCAAGTGTTATTAAATGGATATCACTAGAGCTAATGGATCCATGAGAGGCGGTTAAGCACATGTCACGAAAAACCAAGGGTGTGTTGGTTTATTCAATGTCCAACAACAAGAAGAACTAATAGCTAATATATTTATGAAGAAAAGATAATAAACTTGTGGTTATGACTTCCCAATCGAAAGGAAGTTAGGAATCTCCTCTATATTTGAGAGGGAGTAAAGGAGTCTCCTTAAATAGGAGCAAAGATATATTCCCTAATAAGAGGGAATAGGGATTTACTCTCTAGTTGAGAGGGAGTGATGATAAGCATCACATTCATATTATCTCCTTCATTTTTCATGCACTTGACCAAGAGTAGCAGTTGTAATACTAAGTGAAGGCCATGGAGGGATAATGGAGAATGGAGGATTCAATAAGCATCTATGATTTCCTTGAGGATAGAAAAATCCAAAGGAATGGACTAACACTCTTTGAGGATTGGACATGTATCCAATACAAGACTCAACAAAGAGGATTGATATTCTTTGAGGATTGGGAACCAAGGTAAGAATAATCCTTAAAGGAAATACCTTGGGAAGATCTAGATGGGGTATGTTCCTTTGAAGAGGTAGTGTGGTATATCACATAAAACCTCTTAGCATTATGTTCTTGTATAAGAAATGGCTTGTCAAGTTAATGTCTTACTATGTTGACAATGTTGATCATGATTTTGATGCTTTAAGATGGCATACCAATATGACTCTTATTACGAGAACTCTTTATTTTGAGAATAACCTTATATTGGTTGTACAATTATGAATACCTCCCTAGTTAAGAGGGAATGTTGGAAAATGTAACTAGTTTCAATCTTCATAATTTCATTGTTCTCATGTCAATATTTATATCTTATGTAACAAGAAAAAGAAGAAAGAAAAATATTATTTTTAAAGCATGGGTTCTATGCTTCTTTTGATCTGGCTTATAGGTAAAGCATGTTATTCATGCTCCTAGAGATTTTCATGTCATAATATTTAATTTCATGAGTTAAGAGAGTCAATGCCATGTATATAAGACCCATTTGGGCAAGATGTATCATGAAAAAAAAAAAAATTGAGTCAAGAAAGTCAAAATAAGACTCCTAACATAAGTCGGACCTAAACCTAAAAGATGAGTATAAATAGAATTTTCTTAACCTCATTTAGAAACCAATTCAATCTGCAATCAAGAATTTTGATCTGAAGTGAAAAATTCAAGGAATAAGTCGAGAAGGGCAAGGAGAAAAGAAGTTGGAGCTAGAAGTAAGAAAAATTGAGTTTTTGGTCAAGGTTTTGCCCTAACTTATCTCACATGTGCGAAGATATTGAGTTGTTGTAGGGGTTAAAGTTGCAGACCTATTGTACGTCCGAAATATAGTAATTGGGGCCAAAATTCTAAGTTTGGTGCAGCTCTAGAAGGGTTTGACTCTTATTGACTTGGTTTGACTTTGACCTAATTGGAAGGGTTTCTTGGAGGGATGACTTGGTGCTAGGACGAGGTCTTGGTATTGAGGTTTAGGTCTTGGTTTTCTCATTTGAAGTAGATTATATAAGGAGAGAAGATATTTTTTTGGGTTTTCCCATTGGAGAGGTTTTTCCCTGGCTTGGAGCCTAATTTGTGTCCATTGTCTTTATTGTTTTTGTTCTTGATAATTGTTTGATGAGAAGATCTAACAACGAAACATAAGAAGATAAAGTAAGTTCACAATAAATTATTAATATTAAGGAGAAATTGAATTAATAGTTTCCCTAATGTATTCTCCAACACCCGCTTGGCCCAAGAGCTGGCTTACGGCCTAAGGTGAGGAGGATATTTTTTCCTCTAGAGATGCCTCAACATCGTTCTCTTCCATAGAATGGTTTCAAGGCTTATAACAAAACCTAGTTATGATTTTATTCAGTAGATCAGCATTGATCTACTAGGAAATAATGCTAAGTGCTAGGTTCAAGAGTTAACAAATTGTTTCTAAATGGTCTACTTGATGTTCACCAATATGTTCAAATCTTTTGATCTACTATTCTATTTTTCATCCTTTTTTATCTCACCCTTTACATCTATATTTATAGAAGAAAATTCATGTATAGTTTCCAAGAATATTCTAATTTGTTGATGATCTTCAAAAACTTTCTAATGTTAATAAGGAAAAATGATTAGATCAAACCTTGTTGATATAGCTAAAGCATAAACTTTTTTATTACAAGTTCTTGGAATTGTTATAAAATTCATTTTCTTTACCACATCAAGCCCTAATATTAAAACTTCATACTCAAAAAATGTGTTTGTAGTTTCTAATTCAAATTTCAATGATAACACATAATTTTCACTTAAAGAGAAAATAAGACAACACCTGATCCTGAGCCAATCCTTCACAATGAATTTTTTGGATCTCTTGAGACAATTCCTAGGATGTAGAGGAATCAGTGCCAAGGACATAAAATTTTATGAGCCATTTTAAAATACTTGTGATTAGGAAAATTGTGTTCATTCCCTCTTGCTATGAACATCTCTCATTCAACCATTCACCAAGGGCAAGTCATCAACATTGGCAGGTTCAAAAATTAATAAGAATGACAGCCGATAAAGGAAGACAAAGTTCAGCTATCTAAGCACTTTAATAACTGAATTCACAATCATATCTTTGAGATGAAGATGCCCTTAGCAATTAATAATCCATGGGTCACCAATATAAGCCCTCTCAATGTTCAAACTTATACTACATCAATATTAGTAAAAATTCGAAGTGTGTTCAAAACAAATTGTGTATTTACACAATTTTTTTCATCTTAAATTAACCCAGCATATTCCTTTATTAGGGATGGCTTGTACATTTTCCTGATTGTGCTAATTTAATTCAAACACTAGATAGATATAAGATTAAAATATTTTGGAAAGTAGAAAAATCACACTAGAAAAAACATACTACAATTTATTGAAAATTATAATCTTCAGATAAAGGTCTCAATAGCTTTATTATTTTCACCTTTTAGACTGATTAAAAAAAAATTCCAATCTCTCACCTTTTAATATCCTTCTTCATTCCTTTTTATTTCTACATGAATAACTTTCAACATTATGTTGAATAATTGGAGCGCTTTAGGTTTAATTAATTAACCTTTTTTTAAGCAAAATTAATATTATATAATTAGAACAATCACATTAAAAATATTAATGTGGTTGATATAGGTGAAGGCCTCATAAATATAGCAAAAAAAAACTATTGCAACACAAAGAATGTCTTACTACTCACACATTTACCTGATTAACCATGTATAAAAAAGTTATGGGTCGACTTTAACTTGAGAAAAAAAGGAATTACACATCTTATTGTAAAATGGACCATTTTTATAAATAGCATTTTCTTATATATATAAATAAATGTTATAAATAATAATGAGGAACTTATCATGGAGGAACTTATTAGAATTGGAATAATCTCAAATCCCAAGGAAATTGGTGGGCCGGGAAAGTCAATGAAACCTAACAAACTTTGTAACACACTACAATTCTGAATAAGCATTCAGACTAACCATATGTTGATCATATTCCCTTCTCTAATCAATCTAGGTCATCAATTGAAAAAATAAAATAAAAAGTCAACAGATCCTCATCCAACTTAAGTTGAAATAAGAAGCCTTGGGCAAGAATATAGAATAAAACTTTAATTTTATATTACACTTAATAACAATACAATACAAATAGGAGTATGCCCTAGAAGTTTTTTTATGCTTGGTTAAGATTTCTTCTTTCTCAAAAGGAAGGAAATAGGTTAACGGCCTAAGAGACAGAGGCATCTAGCAAGAGTGAAAGCCTCCCTCTTATAAACCACTAGCTGATAATTACAAGTGGTGTGGTTTTCCCTGAATAATAATTATGAGTCAACTTCCATTAACAAATAGCAACCAGTGATAGTTTCCCACTATTGATTTGACAATAAATTATGATAAGTTTTCGCATTAATTAAAAAAAAAAAATACAAAAATGCATCAATAAATTTTAAACCTTGTTTGAAACAGCGTAATGTAGGACCCCTTCTTAGCGATTTTGAAAGGAGAAAGGTGGCGGCGTAATGCGATACCCCCCTCTCAGCGATTTTGAAAGGAGAAAGGTGACGGGTGGGCAGGGTTGCGCATTTCATCCCCACCATCAATCTTGAAGGGGCGGTTTCATAGCGGATCTCAGACCAACCTCCTCCCCCCTCTCCCCAGTAAACGTCGAACAACTGGGGGGTCCGCATTTTATATGAACCATCATATTATTTGACAGTTTGTTCACACTTCCTCTTAAACTATTTCAGTGGAGCACGTGACCAATTTTCGCAGCGAGTTTTCATTTTAACACATTTGTCTCTGTCATCCATGGTTGAATATAGCACTAGTTTCGAACCCCTAAGCCTGCTCTTGTAATTGTTTTTTATGTTGTTACAACTCTAAAGCAATGCACTCCCTCTCCAATTAATTGTTGCGGGAGACGGTCTATTGTCAACAAGAATTATGTTGTAAACTTTGTTAAATCTTTTATTGAATTCTAAAGTAGACTCACTACCCCATCTTCAATAACTAAATTATCATAACAATCTTGGAAAAAAACAACTATCTTGAAGTGTTATTTTACTCTCCTGGTTAAATTTTGGAAGTATTTTTAGATAATTCTGAAGTATATCATGTATGTTTCGTGGGAATACAATCGATCCAAATCTAGCATCTATCTAGGGATTTCCTATATAAAGTGGAATCAGTGGATGCTAAGGTCCTCCACCTCGTCTTCCCCTTGTTACTCCAACCATAATATATTTTAGAACTAAATTTTTGGCTTAAGGGGAATTGGTTTTTGAGTATTGGTTTTTGAGTATGAAATTCTGAAATAAAGAATGGAGATGCTTTAGTATCACTAGACTAATGATTTTCTTCTTTTACAAGAGTTTCAAAGGGGTCTTTTACAAGCATTTCAACTTTAGGAAATTTTTCATAATATTTAGTTTTAGGAATTGAAATATTTTCATTTTAAGAAATATTTGATAATGAAGAACCAACTCAATCACATAAATTTTCTTCAAAAAATAACATTTCAAAATCGAATTATACTAGACTTTCAGTTGGACCAAGATCAGACCTAGTACGTCTTCTTTTTACTCCAACCTACCCTACATAGTCATCTAGTGAATTTGTTGTAGTATAACTTAGTTCAAGTACACAAAGCCAAATTCTCTATTCTTGTTCACCATTCAATAAATAAATCTTGTTATTATGATTTCCTAGGGAATTAAAAAATCAAAATCAAAAACAAAAATCAAAAATTGATTCCCCAACATGATGCTCATGTTGTTCCTCATCTTGTTTCTAAGAAAGAAATAGGGAAATATCCAAAGGTAGTTTAAGGAACATAATCTTTGAAGCAATTTTATATACAGAAGATTAACTCAAATTCCCTCACAAAGTGATAGTCGAATAGGTCTAATAATAACTTTCCAATGGTATATGGAAGCTTCAAAAACACCAAGAGATGGAGTTATGATCAGTGAAAGTTTCACAAGTTATGAGCTCAATAGTGCAGGGTTTTCAAGGGCTTTCAGTTCTGCATACAGCCAAATAGTGTACCCCCCCTCTTTGTTAACTTTCGAGCACCCGAGTGGGGCCTGCATTTTAATCACAGTCACCCATTCATATATGGCCATCCTTATGTCGATTTTTGATTCCCCGATTATTCAAAATCAAATAGACATGAGCGTCGTCAGTTTTTCTACCGCGCCCATGTCTGTTCAATTCCCGAATATTTGGGGAATCAACAATCTACTTAAGCTCGGGGTTCATATCATGAAGATCACATCCACTGCAACCTTTGGCACAGTTTGAAGAAGGAATGAGACGTTTAAATTCCACTACACCACAAATAGCAAACCCGCCCCTAACTTGTTAACCTTCGGGCACCCAGGGGGGTCCGCATTTTAATCTATGTCATCCATTCATCCTTTGAACAAACGATCAACAGCCACATGTATCTCGCCCCAACCTCTTCCCATCATCGCATTATGCCATGGTTACCAAGAGACACAATTTTTCACATCAAAGGCATTTAAAGTACAAATCTCATCATGGGCATTTTCAATTTAACAAATGGAATGGGTGAAAAACACAAATCCCAGGACCCTTTTCTTCCATATTGATGACAGGGCATAGCTACAAGTGAATGACACATGGCGAAAGATCATTGGCTAACAAAAATAATGTGGCACATAGGTGACCAAAAGCTAAAGGAAGAGATCCATGTAGGTGACTCAAAAGCATAAGCCATTGATGAAGCACGTTTCACTATATCCAGTTGGCTTATATCCTCCAAGACCAGTGGACTTTATGAAGAAAGCTAGTTCATTCCTTCCTTCCGTAACCAAATTCTTTTCCTTCAAAAGAGGAAAAGGGAATAATTGTGTTTTAGTTTCTTTTGATTCAAGAATCTCGAGCCGTTGATCTTGCCAAGCAACCCAAAATATTGGAAGTATGTTATCTAGCATTTTTTTCGTACAACAATATCCAGAACTCTTTTACGAGACCCATAACAAGAAATAATATATTTCATTAAATAGAGCCTTTTGCTGCAAATTCCTTCGAATGGGTAGATCGATGATTTGTCCTTGAGGATCGGACATCAATCCTCTCATACCTACTAATTGATGATGTTGAGATGTACTTCCCCCCACTTCTGAGAAGGACATCACATGTATTGGATTTAAGGGATCAATCATCCTTTTTTTTTACAAATGACAAATGACTCATATCCACTTCCTGCTAATAAATTTGTAAGAGTGTTATTTGGATTGATAACTCTTCGATAAAGTTCATTTAAATTTGACGAGGTAATAATTCCACCTTTCGTGCATAAATTTCACCTAACCTATCATATATATGTATAATTATGATATAATAATAGCTATAGGCTTTACGAAAGAAAGAAAGAAAGAAAAAGGAGGGACATGGCATGCAGATTCAACATTATCAGGTGACCAAGTGGGTCAAATATGGAAAACACATGGACCACTCACAGAGTGACACGTGATAGCCAAGTGATGTAGGGATGACATCATCTCTCTTAGAAGTCTTGGAAGTGGAAAACAATAAAAGGGTCGAGATCAAGAGAAGAAGGTCGAGACAAAAACTTCTCTGTCGGCAAACCTAAAGTTTCATGTCTCACTTCAAAGGTCCAATGGAAGGTGTATATGTAAAGGGTCGAGGTTTGTAGCAGACCGAGACTAAGGTTGACAGGAGAGAGAAACTAAGATATCATTATCAACCAATGATCCATCAAGACATCAAGAAGAGCGCCAGGACCATGTTTGGTAACATTTTTATGTGTTATTGATAAAGGGCTTATGACTGGGACTTTGGGCCTTTGTACCATTTAAACAATGCTTCGGGATGATTACAACGTTGAAGCATATCTTAAAGGGCACAAACACTAAGCATTGATCTATTGTCTTGATTATAATAATACTCATCCATGATAGAAAATACCCTAGTGACACATGACTAAGCCTACGGACATGCCGCTCTGCAATCTTAATTTTGGCACCATGCTAAAATGTGGTTGATTCTTATTCTAATTAGCAACACTATTCAATTGGCTACAGTTATTTGGCTTTGGAGAGAATTCAAAACGAACAGGTGGACTCCGAGAAGCATGAAAGACAAACCATACTAATTTAATCATGTTGCATGGGAATACAATCATACTAAGCAAAAATTATATAAAATGAATTTGAAAGTCGTTTCAGTTGATTTTCTAGAAGACACGTTGAATTGATTTCAGAGAGGCCTTCTCTCATTATTTAAAATTGCCTAGTGAGAGAGACACAAAAATAAAGAGGAAGAACTATTGAACTGTTAAACTAAATCCACCAAATTCAAAAATCTTGAATTGGAGTTGATTAAGAAAGAGGAGAAGAAAAGATAACCAACTAAAGATTAAATAGGAGCGGTGAGATTAAAGAGGAGCAGTGTTAAAGACAAGAAAAAATACATCATTCAAAAACCTAGAAAGCCAATGAAACAAATATTTGCTTTCTCAAATTATTAAGGGGTTGGTGTCTCATTCAAGCAGAGACCTAGAAAAGGACAAGAAGTTGGATCATGTGTGAAGAGGGAGTTGGTGCTTCCAACGAGTTGTAGCTTGCGAAAAAGAGAGGTTGGAGCCTCTTGTAGGTTGATGCCTACAAATGTTAATGTAAATATGAATGGGTGCTTGTATTTACATCAAAACAAAAATATGTGGTTCTCCCTTTAGGGGTTTCCACTTATATATGATGTCTACATGTATTGTTTTTGTGCTTGCTTTTGATTTCATGGTAAATTGTTGAACATCTATATAGCTTTGGTCATTGTTAAAGAAGAAATTATAATATTGTTAAATTTGTTAAATATTGATTCACCCCCGAGTATTTGGGTAGTTTCCAACAATTGTTATCAAAATATGTTCCTTTTGCATCAGCCTAACAGCTGGAAGGAAGATAATCCATAGATACGGCTAGTGACAAAGGGTGTTCTATGAACAAATCTCCTTTGTTTAATGGAACTAAATATACCTTTTGGAAAGTCAAAATCGGGACATATTTAATGTCCCTTGGAGTAGATGTTTGGGGTGCAATAGAGCATGGTTATAAAAGAACATTTGTCATTGTTGGTAAAGATGATAAACTTGAATTTTCCTTCAGTGTGAAAGCTATGAATGATATCCTTAGTGGGTTATATGAATCAAAATTTGTAAAAGTAATATTGTGAGACTGCAAAGGAAATGTGGGATGAATTAAGAAACATTCATGAAGATAATGGTGAAGTGAAATTCGTTGAATTAAAAGTTTACATAATGTAGTTTGAGTCTTTGAGAATGAGTGATGATGAAGATATAGCAAAATTCTTTCTTCGAGTTATGTAAATGTTATGAAGTGTCTTGATGAATCCATTAAGGAATCCACCACTATCCAAAAAGTGTTGAGGTCTCTTCCTGCCAAGTTTAAGCCTAAAGTATCAGCGATTGAAGAAATGTCTAATATTGTAACTCTAGCCATGGATAAATTGCTTGGATCACTAACAGCATATGAAATGAAAACCACAGAGGAAAAGTCTACATCAAGAGAAGCAGATTTTAAGGCAGATAGGAAATCTACAGAATACCAAGAATGCTCAAGTTCATGCGGAGATGAAGAAGAGGCAAAATTTTTAAGAAGACCAGAGAAAGGAACTGGTAAGTACAAAGGAAAACTTCCTTTTAATGCTTTAATTTTGGAAGAGTAGGCCATTATGCTTCAAAATGTCCATTCAAAAAAAAAATTATAACAAACTAAAAAATGAGAGAAGGTTTAAAAAGAAAATCTTTTATACCCAAGAAGATAGTAGCTCCTCTAAATACGCAAATGAATCTTCTGATGAAGAGGGAATTAGTGAATTTATGCTTATGGCCTTAGAATCTCAAAATGAAGATCATAATGAGTGTGAACTAAGTGAAGAAGAATATAGTGAAGTTGATCTAGAAGGGGAACTAATCAGTTCTCTAGAATAAATTGATAGGCTTAAGTAAAAGAATAAGAAACAAAAGGAAATATTGATTTATGTTTAAGAAGAAATTTGAAGATAAAAAGTCCATCAATTTCATCAAAGCACTTACGGATAGTAATGACAATAGAATTCAATGTAATTACAGCGGTCAGCAGTTAAGGACAAGCAAAGTGACAGCAACACTAAGCAACAACAAGTTAAAAATACATCTCAATAACCACATAGTAACAACACTGAGCTATAGACAAAAAAGTTTGACAATGAGGAAATAAATTATTAGAGGTCCTATTTTTTTAAAAGACAAAATTATCAAATGCCTAAGAGATGATACTCACAAGCACCAACTCTTCCCAGGTATAGAAATTTATTCTATGGTTATTGTTATTTGCACAAGAAATTTGGTCACAAGGCTTTGAATTTTCAAGCATATGTTGGAAGAAATCAAATAAGAAATCAAAGAAGAAATGAAAGCAACAAAAAACTTGTAAATGCAAATAGAAACACAAGCAGGAATACAATCCATTTGGCCCCCTCTTTTATGTCATTGAATGTGTCTATTGTCATAACTATGGACATAAAGCATATGAATGTAAACTTGTAAATTTTATACCTCTAGCTCAAGCAAAGCAAAGGAAAAAGTAACCCAAAGCATGGAAAATGAATAACATGGAAGAGGAGGACAAATGTGGCCTTGTCCTATATGCTCAAAACCAAAACAACCAATGGTATGTAGACAATGATTGCTCCATACATATTACCGGTGATAAGAGTAAGTTCTTGTCTCTAAACAAAAACAAAATTGGAAACCTTTGGCAATGATGCACCAAGGAAGATAATGGGCAAAGGCATAATGAGCTTGAATAATGGTAGAGGCAAAGCACAAGACGTAATGTTTTTAGATGCACTGAAACATAACTTGTTGAGCATGAGCCAAATATGTGACAAAAGGGTACGATGTCATTTTTAGCACTGAAGGTTGTGAAATGAAATTAGCTACAACAGGAAAGGTAATGGCTAAGGGAGTCTGAAACTCAAACAGTGTATATGTTCTTAAAGAAGAAAATGAGGAATGTCATTTAGGCAAACAAGACGAGTGATTGTTGTGGCATAAGGCTTGGGCACCTAAACTTTTGACCATATCACCAAAATAGATCCATCTCAAATACGGATCTAACATGAGCTGAGAGGGATCCAATTTCTTCACGTGCAAAATTTTTTATGAGCCCACATTATTTAAATGTTTTCTATAGCTATTTAATTTTTTTTCATTTTTAGATTTTTTGGAGATCCAATTTCTTCACGTGTGAATTTTTTTATGAGCCCACATTATTTGAATGTTTTGTATAGTTATTTAATTTTTTTATTTTCAGATTTGTTAAAAAATTTATTTTGGCCCACATGAGCAAAATTTCAACTTTAATGACAGATGAACAGCATGACACATCATACTGGGTTGTAGAATGAGCCTCTCGGATCAATAAAACTCATTAAAAAGGGAGGCATAGGAGAATTTCCCAAAATCACAAAGCCATAAAATCCTATCTACAAGTCGTGTCAAATGGGGAAACAAGCTCAAATTTCTTTCAAGACTAAAGACCATTTCTCAACCAGTGAGTCCCTTCAACTAGTACATATGGATTTGTGCAGACCTTCTAGAACAAAGGCACTTGGAGGTGAGCGTTATTTCATGCTAATTATTGATGATTTTTCTAAACCGTGGGTAGCCTTCTTGAGAGAGAAATCAAATGCAATTGAGAAATTCAAAGTCTTCAAAGCACTAGCAAAGAATCAGAGAAGTTATAAAATAAAATGTGTTCACTCATACTAAGGTGGAGAATTTACCTAAAACAAGTTCAAGGAATTTTATGATTAAAATGGAATAAAGAGATAGTATACCATTGCAGAATCCCCACAACATAATGGAGTAATTGAAAGGCAGAACATATCAGTGCAACAAATGGCTAGGGCTATGATGCATGAGAGAAATATACTATAGATCTATTGGGCATAAGCTATACACACAATCATCCACATTCTAAACAAAGCACACCTTAGGCCTACTATGACAAAACAAACTATGAATTATGGCATGGAAAACCTACATGAATAAAACATTTTGAAGTGTTTAGCAACAAATGTTACATTAAAAATAGTGATGAAAATTTGGGTAAGTTTGATGCTAGGGAAGATGAAGGAATTGTATTAGAATATTCAATGAAAAGCAAAGGGTACATATGCTATAATAAAACAGAGCATAGAATAATTGATTGTATAGATGTCAAAGTTGATGAATAATTACCTTCCAAGAGCAAGAAGATAGGGTTTATCAATCCATCTGATCAAACAATCAACGAAGAAGAGGAAGAGGATCTTGAAAACTTTGTAACTGGAGAAGATTTGGAGACAGCAAACACTCATTCAAAGCCACCTTAAAGGTATGTACAAAAGAACCATCTTGAAAGTTAATTCATTGGTAACAAGGAAGTAGGGGTCCAAACAAGAAGAAAACTTGTTGACACTTCAAGTCAAGCACAAATATCCATGTTGTCCATGATTAAACACATGAATTTTTCTGAAGCAAACAAAGATGAACATTGGATAGATGCCAAGAATGAGGAATTAGACCAAATAGAAAAGAATGAGACTTGGGAATTGACCCAAAGACCATCAAATAAAATTATTATAGGTGCAAAGTGGGTTTTCAAGAACAAATTAAATGAACAAGGGAAAATTATCTTAAATAAACCAAGGTTGGTATGCAAAGGTTTTGTGCAAGTAGAGGGATTAGACTTTGAAGAAACTTTTGCTCCATTGGCAACACTAGAATTAATTAGGATGTTTGTTGCATTTTCAATTCATAAAGACTTAAAAGTATATCAGATGGATGTCAAGTCTTCTTTCCTTAATGGTGAACTTGAAGAAGAGGTATATATCGATCAACTTGAAGACTTCCAATTATCATATAATCCTGATGAAGTATGCAAACTAAAGAAGGCGCTCTATGGTCTCAAACAACTACCATGAGCATGGTACTCTCGATTGTGGTTATGTATGTTTATGGTATAATTTTTGGAAGCAATAAAGATTCTCTAGTCCAATGGTTTGTTGATGAAATGAAATATGAGTCAAAAATGTTTATGATTGGAGAACTTAATAAGAAATGTTGAAAACGTTCAGAATGGAGAAATGTACCCTTGTCACCACTCCCATGGTTGTAGGATGTAACCTAAGCAAGGATGATGAATCACTACAAATTGATCAAAAGTTGTATAGGTTTATGATTGGAAACTTATTGTACTTAACAACTTCAAAATCAGACATACTACTAGTAGTTGGATTAGTAGCAAGATATCATTAGCACTAAAGCAAAGTCATCGCTTAGCAACAAAAAGAATCTTCATATATCTAAAAGGCACAATAGACTATGGATTGTGGTCTTCAAGAGAACAGAACTTCTTACTAACAGCTTACACAGATGCAAATTGGGCCAGTTGCATAGATGATAAAAAAAGTAGTATAAGTGGTGGTGCATTTTTCTAGGAAAATCATTGGTGGCATGGTTGAGCAAGAAGCAAACTTCAATCTCATTATCTACTATTGAAGCTGAATACATAGCAATTGCAGCTCATTTCCCACAAGTATTATGGATGAAGTTGATTGTTCAAGACATGAAGGTAACGTATAATGAACCAGTTCCTGTTAAATGTGATAACACAAGTACAATAAGCATCTCAAAGAATCTTGTTCTTCATTCTAAGACCAATCATATTCCCATAAAGTATCACTTCCTTAAAGAGAAAGTAATTGACCCAATTGTAAAGCTAGAATACATATCAACTAAAGAAGAACTGATATATTCACCAAGCCTATGGCAAGAGAGCTCTTTCAATATCTACAATAAAAATTGGGAGTAGTAACTTATTTTTCTCTTCATTAATTTCATTCAAAAAGAGCATCTAAATATAGGTAGGTACAATGACAAGGGAAGCATTGAAAAAGCCAAGAATAATCATAGGGGAGCAATGTATGATAGTCAAATGAATAGCATATATTTATATAGAGATATATTAAACTTCAACCATCATATAGAATGAATAGTAGCAAACAGTCACATGGTGAATCCAAGTTTGTACAATTACATTAACAATAGTGAATGAACAATGAGTTGTATAATGATGAACAAGAGAACAAATATTTTGTAAAAACCAACAACGAGTATTTTTTGAGAAATCAACAACGAGTATTTTTTGATAAATCAACAACAACCTTTTATATTTCCCCGATGGGAGTTTATTAAAACAAACCCTTTGCCATTGATGTCAAAGGGAGAGAAAATTGTCATTGATGTTACAAGGGGAGAAAATAAGCAAACATTGCAAGCATTGGAGAATAAGTAAACATTGCATAATTGTTATAATGCCTTGTGGTTCTTGACAATCACCAAAGTGTTGTTAATAGTGTTGCCATGTTTCCTTGTACCATGATTGGTAGCAATGATTAGTGTCATTGTCAATGCCAAAGGGGGAGATTGTTAGAAGGTACTATCATTGATGTCAAAAATTGTTAATGTTGAAGGTGGTTTCAGGGATATTGTTAGATAGTGTTGTCATTGATGATAAAAGTGGTTTGAGGATAATCTTTGGAGCAATTTTATCTATAGAATATTAACTTGGATGCCCTCGCAAAATGTAGATTTGAATAAGCCAAGGGATAGAGGGCGAGAGACAGTGTTTCACATTAAAGGCATTTAATGTGTAAATCTCGCCCTAGCCATTTTTAATTTAACAAAGGGAACGAGCGAAAAAACTCAAGTCCCAGTACCCCTTTCTTCCATATTGATGACAAGGCACAAGTACAGGTGGACGACACAAAGCAAAATCTCATTAGCTAACAAAAATGATGTGGCATATAAGTGGCAAATGACATGGCTTGATGAAGTCAACATGACACATGGTGATCCAAGATAGTGACACCACAACATGCATATTTAACGTTTTTAGGTGTCCAAGTCAACCAAATATGGACGACACATCGACCACTCAGAGGCATGGAAATTGAGTGACACAGGGATGACATCATCTCACCCCGACAATCCTGGCAATCACAAACAATAAAAGTGTTGAGACCCAAAGATTGAGGTTGAGGCAAAAACTTCTTTAATAGCAAGAGTTTGTGGTAGATTGAGACCGAGATGACTAGAGCAAGAAACAAAGATATTCCCATCAACCAACAATCGTCAAGGCATCAAGAAGAGCGCCAAGGCCATGTTTAGTAACATTTTTATGTGTTATGGATCAAGGGCTTATGACCACACCTTTGGGACTTTGGACCATTTAAACAATGCTTCAAGCTACTTACAATACTAAGAGCATATGTTAAAGGGCGCAAGTGCAAGCGCTAAGCATTGATCTACAATCTTGATTATAATAGTATTCAAATGCAATACAAAAGTGCCAAGTGATACATGATTGAGCCATTGGGCACACTGCTCTACAATCTTAATTTTTGCACCATGCTAAAATGTCATCAATTTTCATTTTGATTAGCAGCATTATTTCAATTGGCTAAAATTATTTGGCCTTTGAGAGAATTTGAAACAAATGGGTGTACCATGAGAAGCATGAAAGGTAGACCAGAGCAATTCAGTCCCTTTGTGGGAATACAAATAGGTTGAGCAAAAATTATATAAAATGAAGTTTGAAAGGTGTGTTGGTTGATTTTCTAGAAGACCTATTGAATTGATTTTAGAGAGCCCTGGTCTGATTATTTCAAATTGTGGTGAGAGAGACACAAAAAGAAAGAGGAAGAATTGTTGAATTGTTAAACTAAATCTACCAAATGCAAAAGGCCTAAAACATAGTTGATTAAGAAAGAGGAGCAGAAAAGATAAACAACTGAAAAGAAAAGAGAAGCAATGTCAAGACAAGAAAATGTCCATCATTTAAAAACCAATAAATCCCGTGAAACAAATATTTGTTTTCTCAATCTATCAAGGGATTGGTTTCTCCTTCGGGTAGAGACCTGAAAAAGAACCATAGGTTGGAGCTTGTGTGAAGAGGAAATTAGTGCTTACAGCAGGTTGGAGCTTGCGAAAAAAAAAAAGAGGTTGGGGCCTCTTGTAGGTTGTTGCCTACAAACATTGATGTAAAGAGGAGTGGATGCTTACATTAATGTCAAAAAAAAAAATCATGGTTTTCTCCCATTATGGGTTTCCACTTAGATTTGGTGTCTACATGTGTTTGCTTTTGTGCTTGCTTTTGATTTCATCGTTAATTGTTGCACCTATATAGCTATGCTCATTGTTAAGGAAAAGAAAAAACACAAACACTAATCCAAGTTTCGCCCCCCACCACCTTCTCCCCTCCCAATGTTTGTTTAGTTTTCAACAAAACTTATAAAGATATCTAAGACATGTATTTATATTTCCATAGGGCACCATATTCTCATTCAATAACATAAATCAGTAATACAAAGTCCATGTTAAAGATAGTAAAAATCTAAAAGAAAAACCAACACTATAGCTAAACAAGTGCGGCAGGGCAGCTTAGTCCCTACCAGTCAAGTTATAAATTATGCTCTAGAAAATTGCATTAAAAAATAGAACCTACATTGGTCAATGCTAAAATAATAGTGGTTGAAAATTGAATAATTGTTTGGTTAGGCACAAAGGCTTCCATAAATTCTGGTGGGTAGTAACCACTAGTACTTAGGTCTACACATTTACTTTTTTACTCCGACATAACTCTTGGTAAGTATATTTATTTACATTTTATTCCTATCCTTTTGTGAGAATTCAAGTGAACAGGACCCTTGAACTTTGCTACTGCTGTGATCTAGCTTTATAGATTTATACACCATATCATATATACAACCAAAGTCCCCGGCAGATGATGGTGATCGCTAAATGTTTTGAAAATGCCAAAACACAACATTCTGAACCGTTGTACCAAAATCCCATGAGGAAAAGGTACAAAAATATACAAAATAAATGACATTAAAGAAAGAACCCAACTGGAACTTCAAACAACAGAGCTATATATTTTACAGCTTTGAAACCACTATTAAACGCCCTATAAATAAGAAACTTTCCTCTATATAAGATATAGAAAAATAAAATAGCATTCAAATTAGAACGAAAGGTGCTATACAAATTTTCACATGCATTGTACATTGCTATTCAAAACATGTGTACTTACATATAAAAACACCAAGAGAAACCACAAATCAAAGGCCAAAACTTATCACATAAAATAGCATTCAAATTAGAACGAAAGGTGCCACACAAATTCACATGCAGTGTACATTGCTATTCAGAACATGTGTACTTACATATGAACATGTGTACTTACATATAAAAAACACCAAGAGAAACCACAAATCAATGGCCAAAACTTATCACATAACTTACAAATTTTGATCATTTAATTTTAATATGAGTTTACCTATAGTTTGATAAGTTTAGCCAGGACTTTAAGCCCTGTTCAATTTACATCTGCACCTTCAAAATTTTAAGATTTTATCCCAGGACACCCTATCTCGGATTTCAATTTTCAACAGCTAAAACCCCTACATTGAAAAATGTTGCCACATTGAGAATTCACCCAAAAAATTAGGTACATGTTTTTGGAATGCCTAGGGATTCCATAGAGTCACAAGGAGATAAAAATTTCCTCAATCTGTCATCTAAACTGGTTACCCTTTTCATATGAAATCTCACCCTGTCAAATAATCAGGCAAGGTAGTATATAACCAGCGCTGTCTTCACATGAAAAGCTGAATCAGTCTAAAGAGGAAAGGAACAAAAATGAAGCCAAACCTATCAATATCATCTAAAAAACAAACTTTCTGGTGCCAACTTCTTTCAGAGAAGTTTACCTCTCTCCAATTCAGTAAGGTATTGTTGGCAAACCTTCTGTGTCATCTTCAACTGCTCACCATCCTTACATGTAAA
Organism: Pinus taeda; assembly: GCA_000404065.3. Classification (NCBI taxonomy): domain Eukaryota; kingdom Viridiplantae; phylum Streptophyta; class Pinopsida; order Pinales; family Pinaceae; genus Pinus; species Pinus taeda. The sequence continues at coordinate 26,714 of APFE031569810.1, forward strand.
CCATTCATTGAAGAAATCCACTCAAGAAAAGTGATTTGATAATTATAAAAGTGGAACAAAACAAAAAATCTGTGCTTCAGATGGACTAGTTCTGGATTCCGCTGACAGAGAGTTCCAATTTTTCTTTCATGCTACTCAAGTCATTGGCAGAGAGCTTTTCCTCGATCTGTAGTATCATTCCAGATAAGATAATTGAAAGAGATGACAAAGACAATAGCAAAAGTAGAAGTAGAAATTTTGCAGAGCATTATAGATAAACAAGTGCAAGCAGACTTAAGAAATTCAATAACATACCTTATATTTTCCAGAATTGTCAAGAACTTGGCCTGAATGAAAATTACTATCATTATGGCAGGCAGACAGTTTTATGTGATCAATCGGTGACTCATTGCACAAATTAAGCCCTTCAGACTTGACTTTCTTTTTTGGAGTTGGCTGAAAACAGGGTCATCACCGAATTGTAAGTAAGAACCATGACAAGTTTTCACAATAGGTGGCTTCAAAAGCATTGTTATTATCCAATCATACCTGGACAGGACGCTCATCCTCTAGCTTTCCCTCCGGAATCAAACCACTTGAGGCCACAGGAGCTGAAGGAGCAGCAATTTTTTTTTTCATAACCCTGCAATTCAAAAGTATGCAGACTAAAAAATTAAAATCATCGTGAAAACAGAATTTGTAGATCCACAACAGTCTACACATTGATATTTTTGCTGTACACTCCAGTATCTAATCCAATATAGGGCCTACGTTATGGGCAATGTGTGTATGACTACATAGGACTTGTATACTGTACCTTTGTGTCTGCGGCTTACTACGCAAAGCTACACGTTCATTGCTAATGCAGTTTGGAAGCATTTCTTCCAAATAACCATTCCGTTTTCTCTGTTGCCAGTAAAAAAGCTAGTTCCATTAAATACATGCTAACCCTACCAGAAAGAAAGATCGTATTGAAAATGTATCTTTGATTTAAGGCAAAGAAAAAGACCATACATCAAGATTGGTCATTGAAGATACTTGCAAGGCTTTTTCTAAGCGACGCTGTACTGCTTTTTCACGTATTTCAGCTTCAGTGGCTCGCTTCTCTGCCAATTCCCTTTTATCATGAGCCTCAACTATTTGCTCTTCAAATGCATCTCTCTCACGCCGACATCGCTCACATTCGTTTCTTAACTCTTCACATATTGCTATATGTTTCTTCAATACAAATGCATTCTGTGTAGCCTCATCCTACCATCATCTCCAAACAACCAAAATAATCATCACAATGACCAAAAATTGATGCTGGAAACATTTAATGCAAGAAATTTTCGAACAGGGCAGTAGAATGTTGTAGCACCTTCCATCTATTACAGAGAACTATAATTTTGTAGCAACCTTAAAGTGCCCATTTCACTCAAATCCAAAAAAAATGAGAGGACCAACAATAAAAGGAATCACTGTATTGGAAAAGCCAAACACACTAATCCCAAATACATTAGCAAAAATTCCTACATAGAATTCAAACGAAATGAAAAGTATCGATATTAAAAACATTCCAAGTTAGAAGAGATGGTGGAAGTTGGTCTAGTCGACTATGGTAAGGATCCTTGATATATGATTAAATGCTCTAATTTTTGCTCTCACAAGCAAATCATCAGGTCTAGCCAAAAGTAATCTTCCACTTTCATCTTCTGACCTGGTTGATTTTCAGAAGCCAAAATCAGTTCTCCGATAGCATTCCAGGTGGTTATGATTTTCCAAAGGAAAATCTACCTTGGTATTTTGTCAACCCCATCAATGGTATCCAACTTTCTTTTGTTTGGGAGCTGACAACCTTAGGATATGGATACCCCAAGCCTTTTAGTACTGCCGGTGTCAGAGTTGGCAGAGAAAAGGAGGATCAGGTCCTCTGGGTACAACAGGCATGAATGAAGCATGGTAAGGAAAGCGCAATCCCTGGTGTATCCCTCAGTCAGATCTTTTCCCTCCCCTGTCCAGGAAATGTTGGCCTGGTATTCATTGATGGTGAGACAAAGTGTGTTGGTGGAAACAAACTTACTTTTTCAACAAGGGACAGGGGTTCCAGTTGATCATCTCTCTGCTGAAGGAATGCAGGTGGAAGACCCTGTTGTGAGGGTGTAAGGAAGGTTGTGTGTGTTGAGGAGCTTGTGGGTTATTCAAAACCCTATAGTATGAGAAGATTGTCAATGTATGAGTCAATGTAATGGTCCTAGGGATATTTAACCTCTTCATATTCTGTCCCAAGGATGGCTGGCTTTTGTCATAAGGAATAGATGAGATGCAGAGAAAACTAGGAAGGGATGATGGTTTTGAGGGTCACCAATGCTAGATCTCAAAAAATCAATCCTTTGTTTCAAACCAAGAATAAAAGGGTCAATGGACATCCATTTTGGGTTACACTGCCTGCATCACCTCTGGAGCTTTAGAATGAAACTATGTTATAATACATTGGAAATAGTATTAGGATTTTATTGGGCTTGATCAGAATTCTTGTATCTCGATAGTTTCAGTGGCTTAAATTATAGTTGAGATAGATCTAGGATTAGGGCTGGCATACCAAGGGGAAATTGAGGCAAACAATTGGTGATTATCACAGATATTGGACTACGTGAGTGTTCCCTTTCAATGCAGCTTTTGCCATTCAGAAAGCCCAACCTACACTATAGCAAGAAGAGGGTTTCATCACCAGAGAATAAGAATAGCTTACAGGAGTCAGCCCCCGAAGACTCTGGTAAAGATGGTGGTTTCAAGGATGTGGCTATATGCTATTGGAAAGGAAGATTCAATTCCATCCATGGTCTCCTCCAAAAGGGATCTCTCTCAATCTGTTTATATCCATGCCTCCAAGGCCAATTCTCTGGAAGCAAATTTTCGAGATGAGGATGACTTGTAAGTTGCAAGCTCCCACAAGGCTTTTCTCCTGAATTCAAGGTGAAAGGGCATTGTTCCCCCTCCCTTGACATTTCCTGTTCTGCCCATTAATGTGAATCGTGGGCAAAATTTGTTGAGGTGTATTTGGGAACCCCTGTTTCTTTAGATGAATACAGGCTTCAGAACCGAGCCTCTCAGTTAAATTCCTCTTCCCTGGGAGCTACACTACTACTGAGAGTCAATCAGTCTACTATGATTGGCCATAACCCTAGTGATGGAACGGAAGTTATAGTATTGCCATCAACAAACCCTTTTGAGGGCTCATGGGTAATACACTCCTAAGGGTTTCTGGCCAAAGGCAGATGTGAAGATCAACTCTAAAGAAGGCCTTATAGAAGACAAGGTTCTGCAAAACCTTGTTGTTCCTCCAGTAACACTGCTCCCTTTTCCTTCTATCCCTTTATGGAATTGAAGACCATACCTCCCTAACCTCCAAGCAGGTAGAGGCCAAATCCAAGTCCAAAAAACCTTCTAGGTATCATTTAAAATCTTCAAAATCCTGGGTAGAAGAATCATGCATTGGACAGGTGGGAGGTGAGCTGGGTTAAACTCTTCCAGGTATCATTTAAAATTTAGAGCAGTAAAGATCAATCAACTTTGGTGGTCCTCAGAGTAAGGAAGGCCATGGCATGGGGAAAGTAATGTTAATTCTCTCCGCAAAATTAAAGGGAGGGCTGCTCTCAAAAAAGTTAGCACTGAAGCATCTATGCAAGCTTCACAAACCATACCTTGTTTTTTTTTTAAATGGCAGTTTGTAGGTGTAGATTAAATTGGTAAGTCCAAGGGCATTATAACAGGGTGGAACTCTTTCCTACAGTTGCTAAATGACTCTGATTCAGTTTTGTTTTCTAAGAATGAACAAAAATCCATGACACTATCTCTAACACTATTTCAGAGAAGCAGTTTCATTTCCTAAGAAATGAACAAAAATTCACGACACCATTGGGGTAGCCCAAGAAGCCATTCACTCGGTCAGTTTAATAATCTACAAGCTATGGTGATTAAGCTCAACTTTTCAAAAGCTTGTAACAGGGTAAGCTGGTTGTATATTCATTAAATTTGCATCCACAATGGGTGCAGTGTGCCCTTTGTAAACTGGAGAATGGGATGTCTCAATTTGACTTCCTTGTTGGCCATGCTCATTGGATCTGCCTCTAGATTTTTTCCAGCCTACTAGGATATTTATGGAGCTAGCAGAAACCTTGAGTAAGTTGGTAAATGTTATAAGAATGGAATTATTAAAGGTATCAAGATTGGGAGGCTCTTAGCTTGGCTCATTTCATTTGTGTATATGATGTTTTTCTATTTGGGAATGGAACCCTGAGAAAAGCCTTAAAATTTAAGAAATATTGGATATGTATTGTAAAGATACCAAGATGAAAATCGATGCTCCAAATCTTCAATCTCCTTTGATAGGGTACAATAAAGTCAAGAAGATAGATAAGTCAGAATTTTTCTATCCAAAGTTCTGAGTTTAATAAAGGCTTCAAATACCTTGGTTTTATGCTCCAGTTGAATGACTCTGATTTCCATGATTATCTTGTTAGACCAGAAGGTTGTAAAAAGGGTAACCACATGCTGCATATGAGGCCGTCCATTAGTGGGAGGTCAATACTTGTCAAGTATGTTCTCAAAGCTATCACTGTGTATTGGCATTCAATGGTGACATACATTCAGGTGGGATAGCTCCAAAAAATAAAAAAGGTGTTTGCATTTCTTATGGAAAGGCAGAAAGGAAAAATATGGAATGGCACTGGTTAAACGGAAGAGAATAACCAAGCCAAAGGCAGCAGGTGGCTGGGGTTGAAATAATATACACAATGTTATCTCTGGATGCTTATAAATAGCAAGGGATTTTAGCACAATGTTACCTCTCAAAAATATTTGGACCCATTGCGCTTTGAAGAATGAATCAGGCTTCAGTTAAATCAATCTCATATGCCCCAATAATACAGAAAGATTTAGTTGATTCCATGCCCTTATATTTTGACCATAATCTTCAGGTGGTTATCCGTAGCAAAGAAACCATTGACCTGGGATGTTCTTCAGAAAAGGGCCAGGCAAGAGGTTGGTGTTTGTAGCTTGTGTAAAATGAATGGTGGAGACATAGACTATTTACTGGTTCATTGTGCATTTACTAAATAGGTTTAGTATTCTATTCTTCTATTGACTGGGGGGCAGGGCATGTGGAATGAGAAATCTCTGTTGGGATATATAAAGAAATCATTCAATGATCAAGCTCTCAAAGAATATAATCTTTAAAACCATACCCCTTAATGTTATCCTGAGCAATCTGGATGGCAAGGGATGCAAGCATTTTTTAAGATAAGGAGACTGCTCCTTTTCAAAACTGTTTCAAGACGTGTCGGTAACCTCGAGATGGACAAATCACAGCCATGGGCTCTATTTGATGGTGCATGTGAGGTAGTCCTAGACGATGCGGTGCTGGAAAAGTGATTTACTTCTCTGATTCTCGCAAATCTCCTTCCATGCCAGACAAGGGTAGGGCACCAATAATCTGGCAGAAGAGAAAGCCCTGACAATCTCCTTTCATGCCAGACAAGGGGAGGGCACCAATAATCTGGCAGAACGGAAAGCCTGACAATTTTATTAAGACAGGGTGTTGAACATGGTATCACTCAAATTCAGGCAATGGGGGGATCAGAATTGGTCATGGATTTGACAACTGGATTGATAGGTAAGCAGAATTTCATTTTGAGACCTTTCTTCAACCAAAGCAAGTCTCTAGAATACACTTTTTTGGCCATCTCTTATGCACATAGTTTTTGGTAGCTCAACATGGAAGCAAATATTCTGTCTAAAAGAGCACTGGATGTAACAGAGGGTAGGTGGGAGATTGAAGAAAAAGAAGCTGGAGCACTGGTTGTCCTCTATGTTATTTCCTCAGTACTGTTGTTTTATTTAGTTTCTGAGTTGATCCATGGGATACAATTTTCTTTGGTGATGTATTGTAGGTTTAAAATCCCTTTTTGTAATTATTATAGCAGAATATAAACAAAGGGCATAATGCCCTTGCTTATGTTTTGGGGTAAGAATATTCATTCAAGTTTTCTTCAATGAGCTGAACATCAGAAAATTAGTATTAGAATTTTTTTCCTAGAAAAAAATCAAAATTAAAACCATCTTGTAAGTTGTGCCATGTTCTTCTGTGTATAAAATGAGTACAATTACATTCCATATACCAGTAGCTAGAACACATTGGTCATAGTAAACAATTTCAGCCAAATCGAAGAAAAAAAATTAAAAATCAGAAAATATTTGGTTTGGCCAAATAATTCAGCTCAGTTTAGTTCGGATGGTACTGTCAACAAATTTTGACCGAACTGAATCCAAATTTCAATAATTCACCTAATTTTTGTCTTCTTCAGCAACCTAAAAACTAAAGTAAAGACTTTGAAGCCACCAAAAGAAAAATCTCCAATTTGAAGTGAACACTGAAGACTGAAGGAGACTAATCATTGCAATTTGGAGTTTGAAGTTGAACTATGCTGGTCACAATTTAAAGCTAAAATACTTGTCTAGCACTGCAAAAGCCCATGTCATTGGATTGGAGGAAAGTTTCACAAAACCACTTTTTGAACTCTGAGACCTAGAACTCATTTCTTTCATTTAAGATGGAAATGGCATTATATGTTTCAGCCAGGCTTTATGAGAAATTGCTTTTTTAGTTACGGTTTCTGAATGCTTTATTGTCAGCATCAGTTAGGATTTTGAAAATTCTGCATTACATTCTAGAAAGACTTTACTCTTAGGGTTTCGGGCAAACATGTAAGAGAAGTGTTCTAGGTTGAGTAATTTTCAGCTACGATTAGGGTTACTTTTAATCAGAATGGAGTGGAACGGAGTCGCAGAAGTTAGCTCTGTTTTCATTTGAAAACACTAATACCTGGTGTATTTTTCAGTTATTATTTCCATCAATATGGTTAGTTTAGCGCAAAAGTGCATACTCCCGAATCTTGCCCATATTCGTTTTTTCCACTAAAATTGTTTTTCCCTCTATTGTACCACATCCATATTCAAATTCGAACTCAAACTTGATAGCTACGGTGCATGTGCATGGTAAAGTGCATGCAAGAATGGGTGAGCCACTGAGCCTGTTTTGAAATCTGGGTGTACAAAGTGCATGAAGTGCGTCATATATATAGAGAGAGAATTAGTGGGGGCGGGTCTCCCAGTTCAGGAGACTACTTAGATACATGCTAATTCTCACTCATTATTCATTTGAAAGCAGGGTAGGTGAGTGCGGGTGCAGGCCTCCCAGGTCAAGAAACTACTTAGTCATACGCTAATTCTCACGTATTACTCATGTGAGTCCAGTTCCATCTAGGTTAGGCAAACACCAGTAAACCCCTTTGAACTGGGGCTTAAAGCCTTTGGAGCCACATTCCTACGCCGAAAAAGCAAACTATTCAGCCCCAACATTACCGCCAATCAAGAAGCTCAGAATACCCATGCAGCCTTGTATTAAACTAATGGAAAGCCAAAAAAATTTAACACTTTACTGAAAACCCTTACCACTCGTTGAACTCGAATGAAAATGGGAAAAAGCATGCAGAATGAGAAATCGCCTCATTAATGGAAAACTACAAATATTGGCGAAAAACCAAGTTTTGACATTCTGTGAGTGCCCTAAATATATAAACCAATTGCATTCGATAACAAAAAGGGCCGAAGACTTTAAAACCATGAGAAACTCACCCTGGCTTTTGCGTGCTTTTCGGTGGTGAGCTTCAGCCGATCATCTTTCTCACTTAGTTGTTGCTGCAAACTGTAAACCTGTTCCTCCAATTTTCTGATGGATCGGTGCGCTAATTCCAGCTGGAATGTAAGCACAGAGACTTCGGAAGGCGACGGTCCAATCATGGAATAGATTTGCGCATTGCAATGGTTGTTGAGCTCGCTGGACAGTTCACCATTCATGTCAGCTCCCCTCTTAGTTCCCATCTTCATTCGGGTGTTTCTGTTATAATAATGATCTTCTGGTCCTCCCCACTCCTCCGCTCCTCTGCAATGTTGTGTTTTTGAATTCAATTGAGTGGGGCAGAGAGAAGGAACGGGAATTCAAAGAGTTGATATTGACAATAGAAAGTAGTATGCTCTCTCTATATATAGACTCTGTGGCTTTGTAGGGTAGAACTCAATCCGGCAAATGCGATGTCCATGTATGGGCGTGAGACAAGAATTATTTCATATCCGCTGACAAGGGTCCGTTATACCCATATGGCGAGGCCAATAGTGAATTGAAAAAAAAAAAAGGGAATTAATCAAAGAGTAAAAATATTTATTCAATTGTTTTTTTTAAATGTAAGTGTATAGTGTGGTGAGAAGGGATTACTATAGGAGAGATGTTGTAGTGGGTGTTACCTAAAACGTTAAATATAAAATTAAATTAATTAAAATAGATTTTATTTAAGTTACATAAAAAAATTAATAAATAATAATAAAATATAATGATGATTTAATTTTAAAAATAAAATTAATAAGTTCTTCAAATTGAATTGCTTATATTACAATTTTATTTTATTTTTAAATATAATATGTATAAAAAAAAAAGTTAAATGATAATAGTTATGTTGATAGATGTAGTTTATTTGGAGTTGGTTTTTTAGAATTTTAAATTCGTTTTAAAAAATAAGTGAAGGGTTGGTATTTCACTTCAATTAAATATTTTTTATTTTTGTTTAAAATAGAGGATTGAAATTTATTTGAAATCATGATATTGTATGTTTCTATTACAACGAAAATTAATAGACAATATAGAAAATCTAAATGACACATTTGTGAGGGCACATCTATGTGTTTCATTTCAATTCGTGCATGTCCATTCAATTCATGTGTTTCATTTCTCCATTCAAATCGTGTGTTTGTGTCCATTCAATTCATCTCTTCCTCTATCCATTCTCTCTATCTACCCATCCTATTGGCAAAAGCAAATTTTAAAGCAAAGCCTAATTCAAACAAAAACTACTCACACCCTGATGAGGGTGAATGATTATAGCAACAATGGGGTTGAAGGGGTGTCAACCTTCCCATCGAATCCTAAGGCCCATAAAGGTGAGGAGTGGTGTGGCATGCACCCCACATGCATCAAATGTGTGGTCATCAACCTTAAGTTATTATGGTACCGGTCCAATGTCTCACAATTGTTCTTTGTGTTAGTTTGTCAATGTTGGTGGTGGTTTGGTGTGATGAGGGGTGGAAGGGTTGGTTGCCAAGAGGCCTTATAAGCATGATCTTGAAGCTTTATGCTAGATATTTCTTGACAAATTGGTAGTCTTTCATGCAAATTAAAATTAATAGCCAGCAAGGGTGCTCTAGTATAATCTGGGATTCGGGAGCTGGACAAATCTTAGAGCCTTGGGAGTTGTTGAGCACAAAGGGAAAGGGGCACAAGATCCTTCCACTAGTAAAGGGTTTTGCAGCGGGGTTTTTGTCGAAGCAACCAACTTATTGGGGAGGTAAATCAAACTCAATGGCTAGCTTAGTTCTTAATTTTATTTATTGTGGTGCAATGGTTTATCTCTGGGTCCTGTCCCCTTAGGTGCGTTTTGATTGTTAATTGTTGTGGTCTATTTGGTTTACTGTATTTTGTTTTGTGAATTAGTTGGTGGTTTATGTTTAAAGGTTTTAGCCATGAACCTAATCCACGAGCCCGTGGCAATTCCTGCTCTTGGCACCCCCTCCAACAACTAAGTATTTGCCTGAGAGGAGCAAGGTTGTCATTTTCGCTTTAGTTGCACAAAGGAACCAGGGGTCTACAACAATGTTCACCTCATTGAGCTTGTCGTGTATGGCCTTGTTTGCAGATGAGGAAAACTCCTTTTCTCGAAGCTATCTGGTGATTTTAGTAATTATAATTGGCATTGGTTGGTGGGTAACAACAACATGTCACAACAATGTGGTCACGCCCATAGAGGCACTAGAGAAAGAGGGAAGTCTAGTTGGCATCCCCCTAAGGCCTCAGCTCAAATGGGGCCAACCATTGGCCAAGCACCAATTTCATCTACCGTGTGGGAAAAGAATCTTAGTCTAGAGGGCCTAAGACACCAAGACACACACTTTGTATCAGACTCTGAATTATTAAGAGAAATGCTTACCCTCTACAAACAACAAAAGGTGATATTGGAGCAACTCCTTATGGCAAGGCATGATGATCGAAACGCACTTATTTCCTTCATGAATGACCTCCAAGGGTGTTGGAAAATGTAACTAGGTTCGGTCTTCATTAATGTATTTGAGTCATCGTGTAATGTACTTGTCAAAAGAATAAAGAAAATATTTTTTTTATTATTGTATCAATGACTTATTAAAGCATGAATTTCATGCTTGTGTCATCATTATATTAGTCAAAGTCTCGATTGTGGACTCCTAGGATTAATGTTGAGTCAATAGAGTCATTGTATAATTTAATAGACCCTTCTTGGGCTTTTGAATCATGTAAAAAGGTTTATTATTTAGTCAAATATGATTTATGTAACCTTCACACCAAGTTAGCCTAAAGGAGACTAAGTCGACCTAAGGGACACCAATTCGGCCTCACATGAAGCCTATAAATAGAAGGAGAATGAATTCATTTGGAGCATATCATCTCAAGCAAGTTCGATGTCTCTAGTGGTTGGAAAAGTGTGAAGTTGGTAAAATAAGTCTAAAGGAAGTGCGAGTTGGGTCAAGTCTAAGGAGAAGGAATAAATCAAATTTTTGGTGCTACTCTCTCTCTCTCTTTCATGCCCTAGTTTGGGAGATCGAAGTCTTCCAAGTGTTGTTGCTTCCAGTTGTTGTCTGATGTCATAAGTTGCTGCATAGTCGAAGTTGCTAGGGTGGAAGTGTTGTTGAAAAGGGGTTAAAGATTTGGAAGGGATGACTTGGTGTGGAGGGAAGGTCTAGTGTATGTCTAGGTTGAAGAGTCTCAAAGAATACTATTAAAGGAAGAGAATATTTTGACTGGGATTTCCCCTCGAGAGGGGTTTTGCCTGGCATAATGGCTACATCTTGTGTCTTGTGTTTTTGTGATCTTCATACACACATAATATGGTAATTGTTGGTGAAAGTTAAGATAATAAAGAAGTAAAAGAAGCCAACATAACTCACGAGTAATTATCAAGTAAGAGGAATCAAACACTAATCTACTTGCATTGATTTCTCAACATGGTATCAGAGCTAAGGTCAGGAAAAGTTGAAGATCACTTTGTTGGCATGGATTCTCCCTCTTTGATTATCTACATGAGAATGGGTATCAACACTGCTGGAAGCTGCGTCAAGAAGGTCATCTACTACTTATTCAACAAGGCCAAAAGTCAAGGGTTCTTGGTTGCTCTTATAGGTTCACTTAGTGATGACAATGCATGGATCATTGATAATGGATCATAAAGGCACATGACAAGAGAAAGTAAACAACTTCATACACTATCAGAGGAGTCATCTTCTCATGCAGTGGAATTGGGTGACAACAAAAGCTGTGATGTTAGAGGCCTAGGATCAACATCGTTGAAGCTAGAAAATGGATCAAATTTGTACCTCAACAACATACTATATGTTCCAGGTTTGAAAAAGAATTTTCTTTCTATTTATTGTTTAGAAGATAAAGGGGATAGAGTTTCTTTTGTTAATGGAAAAGAATTGGTTTGGGAAAAGACTCGCTAGGGTTATTGGAGTTTGTGAAGGAAGCTTTTATAGAGTTATTACACCACCTCCTCAAGCTTTGGTTCATATGGATATCAATCCCATTCAGCTATGGAATAGGAGGTATGGTCATCTACATTATAAGGTCATCCTTACTCTCAGTCAATTGGTTCATGGAATCCCCAATATGAAGTTAGATTATGAAGGTGTGTGCAAGGGATGCTCTTTAGGAAAACATACAAGAAAGCCATTTTTGAATAGTGAGACTAGGTATAAAAAAAATATTAGACCTCATCCATTCTGATGTGTGTGGGCCCATGTCTAACAAATCACTTGGAGGCCATCTCTACTATGTAACATTCATTGATGATCATTCTAGAAAGATTGAAAAGTTCAAAGAGTTTAGGTCCGAAGTGGAAACCCTAACCGAAAGAAAGATAAAATTTATAAGGTCTAATAATGGTGGGGAATACACTTCTAAGGAATTGATTGCATATTGTAAGGAAGAAGGAATTAAGAGGGGGATCATTGTTCCCTATTATATCAAACAAAATGGAGTGGCCAAAAGAAATAATAGGTCAATTGAAGAAGGCATTCAAACAATGCTCCTTGATCAAGACCTACCAAAATTCTTATGGGGAGAAGCAACAATGATAGTCGTGTACATTCAAAATATAAGTCCTCGTAGAAGTTTAATAATATAACACCCAAAGAAGTATTCACAGGAAAGAACCCAAGTTTGGATCACCTTTGAATCTCTGGAAGTCCTGCATACATCCATGTTCCAAAGGACAAGTGAAAGAAGTTGGATTCTACAAGTATCAAGGGAATATTCATTGGATACAATCTATCCTTAAAAGCATATAGAATCTACATTAAGGAAGGAAGACATATTGAAGTAAGCAGGGATGTCATATTCAATGAAAATCAAGCCTACAAGATACCAAAGGATATTCCTATTAACTCTGATGATGAAGAAGCTCCAATATTTGAAGAAGAAGAAGATCATCGTGAAAACCCTACTACAAATAAAGAAGTAGAAGAAGGACCAAGTGAGCCTATTCAAACTGTGGCCATCCCAAACACAAGGAAAAAGGCCAAATTGGTTAAAAGCTACATTAGGAGATACATAAGGACATGAAGCTGTGAAAGGAACCTTCAGGGAAAGTAAAAGACTGCATAGATACTCTGGTTATGCTGCAGATATGACGAAGTTAATTGAAGTTGAACCATTTTCATTCAAGGAAGTTGCTCATCAAGAGGTTTGGAAGAAAGTGATGCAGGAAGAATAGCAATCCATCATGAAGAATGGTGTTTGGGAAATCGTTCCTAGACCTAGTGACAAATTGGTTGTCACCTCCAAATGGATCAATAGGATCAAACATGTTGTTGATGGAAGTATATACAAGTACAAAGCTAGATTCGTTGCAAGGGGTTTCTCTCAAAAGGAAGACATTGATTGTGAAGAAACCTTTACACCCACAACAAGGTACACTACCATTAGATCTTTGGTTTCATTGGCTGCTACAATGGGTTGTAATATCCATCAAATGGATGTGAAGATTGCATTTTTGAATGGGAACATTGATGAGGAAGTGTATATCGAACAACCTGAAGGCTTTGAAGTTAATAGCGGGGACTCTCATGTTTGCAGACTCAAGAAGGGCCTATATGGTTTGAAGCAAGCACCTAGGGCATGGTATGCAAGAATGGCTGCATATCTACTTAGAATTGGGTTCATAAAAAATTTTGTTGATCCAAATCTCTACATCAAGGTCGTGAATAATGAGCCCACCATTATTCTACTATATGTGGATGATCTATTCAAGACAAGTGTGGAGAAAAGACTTCAAGAATGCAAGAAGATGTTGGCAATTGAATTTGAAATGAAGGATCTAGGACTGATGCACTATTACATGGGTCTATAAGTATGGTAGAGACTTGGGGAGATATATATGGGGTAAGGAAAGTACATCATCAAGTTGTTGCAGAAATTCGAGAAGATGGATTCCAAGCTGATGACTACTCCTATGATCACCAATCTCAAAAAGTTGAGGGGTTCTGACTCTAGTCTCGTGGATCTTACCTCCTACCATCAGTTGGTGCGTTCCCTAGTGTATTTGGTAAATACTAGGCAAGATATATGTTTTGTAGTAAACATTCTTATCCAGTTTCAGTCATGGTCACTAGATAGTTGCCAAACACATATTGAGGTATCTTCATGGCACTATACATCACTGCCTAAAGTCTGATAGTAAGGAAGTCAAGCTAATTGGCTTCACAGATTCTAATTGGGGTGGCAGTGAGCCCGATGGAATGAGCATTAATGGAGGATGTTTTAGTCTAAGAGTTGTTATTATCTCATGGATAAGTAGCTGCTTTAAGTAGTGTTGAGTGTTATCACAAAAAAATTGATCGTCTAGCCTAATTTACTAGATGGATCGAAGTACACCATGTGAGGCCAATTTTACCAAAGTAAAATTGCTTTCATTGTGAAAAATTACCTAATAAACAACCTTTGTTAAGTAATTTATAGTTAAACCCATGAAGAATAATTAAATAAATCACTATTTATTTGATTTTCTTCTAGGAATAATTAATTAAACCAGTATTTTATTATTATTCCTTGTCAAATTTGACCCAATCATGAAAAATAAATAGATAAATCATTATTTTTCTTATTTTTCTCTAAGAATAATTAATTAATCACTTATTAATTATTATTCTTTGTTAAATTTGACTAAATCCCTTAGGAAAATTAAATAAATCCTTATTTGTTTATATTCCTTAACTAATTCCTTGAGATGATAAATAAATCATTTATTTATTTATTGTTTCTAAATAAAAGTTTAAATACTTTTTCCCTCCTAAACATATATAATAAATTATTCCAAGTGGTTATTCCAAGAATTGGATCAATAATATTTTATTATTGTTCATTATTCGACGATAACTCAATATTTTGTTATAAATAGAAGGGTCTTCCATTCATTATTCACTTTTGATTATTTACATTGTTGCACTCACTGTTATAACTCTGATTATTTTCATTGTCACACACCATATTTTTGCTGGGTTTATGCATTATAGAGGAGAGAGACTCTACACAAGCTGAAGGCATTTGAGGATAGCCAAGAACCCATCCCACAGAGGGGAACTGGTAACATTTATTTGTTCTCTTCACAGGGGTTATAATAAATTATTCTTTACATCTCTGGTTTCCATTGGATGATTGGAGTTATTACCCTTTCTTTTTGTTGTTTAACTATGATTGTGGCATAGATCCGGACTTTGACAGGTTTTGTTTCTATCAATTGTTGCAGATCTACAATGTTTAGCAGCCATTTATATTGTTGAGATTGTTTGTCATCCACAATCTTAAGTGGGTTCTTTTCGTACATCTTTGAGAAGAAAACACTACAACAAAATTGGCAACTCCACTGGGTTTATACTTTAGATCCAGAAACCAGGGTGACCTTCGGTTTTCAGCTTAGGGTTTCTTCTTTTTTCAATTCTCTTAATGTTTCCTAGTTTTTTAACCCTAGATCTGTTAAATTTCTAACTTCCGCAAGCTTTATGGTTGTTTTCGCAGGTCACAGGAACCAGTGACGACAAAAGCGACAGTTTTTTCCGAGATTTTCCAACCGAGATCCATGGTGCAGAAATCACACTATTTGGCCCAAAAAGTGCGATCTAGAGGCTAGAGCACACTTATCAGCCTAAAAAGTGCGATCCCTACTGGAAAACAGGTCAGTACCTACGATTTCTAGGCTTTAGGGTTTTTCTCAGATCTGTTTCTGGGTTTTGCAGAGAGTTGTGTAGGTTTTAACCCCGTACAGAAATTACTTGCATACGAATTCTAAATCACAGGAAAAATAAAATTGCGAGAGCATAACACATAAAACACATATACACAGATATTTCCCACTAGATCTCAAAACCGAGACTACCAGCTTGATTTTTCATTATGTTCCTTTCAATGTACAATACATATTTTATACATGTTGAAGCATCCAATACCATGGACAAAAAAACCATCGCTATACCGCCCCTCAACCCCCTGTAACCCCCACTGCGCAATCGACGCAATGAAGGGGGGCTCCGCGCCCCCTCTAACCCCCCGGTTCACTATGTAGGTTAGTCGTGGAAAGAATATAACACAACCCAACAAGTTGTCTGCTGGGTTGTCTGACCTCTATCTCACCTCGCTTAGGCCTTGATCCATTCTAATTTACTTATGGAAGTGGAATTTAGCCTCCCCTAGGGCTTCTAGTATGATTCCACCTTTCTAGGAGGAGTTTAGCTGAGTGAGTAGTTTGAGTTTCTGCAGCGCTTTCAACCACATTTACCATATATGTACCCTTCTATTTTAGACCTGTTAAGATAGTTTGTTACCATCCATAGTTTCACATTTAAACTCGTTTGGTCATTTTCCTTGGGGTCCCATAGGTCGCCCTAGGTGTTCCAACCATCTCACTATCTTTTTGCAACGATCTTCCCCTCTGGTTTTTCGTTGTTGCTGCACCACTTTCCAACAGCTTACTATCACTTGATCCCAGTCACATTGACATTTAGATCTCTTGACCATTTCAGTGTATTTTCCATCGGTTTAGCTACCAACCAGCACAGTATTTTCAAACCAAGTTTGGGTGGGGTTTAGTTGTTTGTTTTGCTGTTCATTTTTTGTTATTAATTTCAGTTTATTTTCAACAAGATTTTTTCTTTTTTACAAACATGATCTGGACTTAATCAATTAATACACCTGCACACACAAGCACACCTTAAGTGAAGGGCGCTTGGTTTACACCGCCAATCCAATACTTAACATAATAAATTTATCTCCCCTCATTGAGACAAAGGCATATTGTTGATATCCCTTCACCATTGTCGTGTCATGTGTGTCCTACCACCATTGCACCACCAAGGCGTTTGTCGCGGAGACAATTAGGCCTACACCCCCAGTTTCCACTTGGGTATATTACCCCTCCCTGTCGAGTTCGAGTTCATAGCCCTCCAAGTCCCCATACCGACTCTTCTCCTAACTCTTTTGATTCCACATCTGATTTTGAGCCTCCGTCACCGCATATCATCACCATGTTTGGACCCACAACTGGTGTAGGAACCCAACCTGGTGTTGGCTCGGGTTTTATCCCAGTGGTCACATCAAGCAAAATAGTCTCAGGAACCGTTCCAAAAGCCCCCATTCTCCCCTTTATGGCTGGGTTAAGTCTACCAGATTTTAACTAGTTGATAAACGACCCCATACACCATGATGTTGGTTGGCCCTCTACACCGACTAAGCTTCCCTCAAACATCCTGAAGTTTGAGGGTAACGATGAAGAGGATCCTACCAACCATGTTTGATCTTTCCACATGTGGTGTTCGTCCAACTCCATAACCAATGACTCCATTCGTCTTCAGTTATTCCAATGCATGCTCACTAGAGACGCTACAAAATGTTATGTAGACCAGCCCTCCACATCTCATTCTGTTTTTGCAACGCTTGCTAAACATTCCTTTCATATTTCCAGTTATCTCTCTGGTACGACATTGGTACTGGGCTATTGACCACATTATGTCAGTCCTCCTCCACTCACCTTTCCAACCATATTCAAGAGTTGCATCGAACGAGGAGCACATGTCGTGCCCTACCTTTTGAAGACTGTGTCTATCTAGATTGGTTTCTTAGGAGCCTTTTATCTCCCATTGGAAAAGATGTCGCGTCCCATTTCCCTCAGACCGAGGAAGAAGCTCTCCAAACCACTATGAGATATGATTTAATTATGCACAATCCGGTTATATCTATACCGTTATTCCATACCTCCCTCGTCTTGGATGTGCCAATCCACTTGGGATATCTCACACCACTGACAGTATCGTTGGATCCCTTTCACACTCTTCACCATATACGCAACAAATCTATGGCTACCCCTAGGGGGGCACCAGTTCCTCCAACACTTATGCCCCTCCTGCTAGCAACATGTTTCCAGCACCCCAACCCTTCTACCAAACTGTTTCTCCTCCTTATGCACAGCCTAGTGCTTCAGCCCCTCAAGCATTAGCATCGCAGCCTCCCATGCATCCTCAACCCCAGCAGCCATCGCCCCCTTAGGGTCAAGTGTTTGCAGAAGAGTGTGACCAATCCCCAAAATTCGAAGATAAAGAATAAGGGGAAGGGTAACCAGGGTAACCAAGGTAGCCACCCTAGTGAACCACAGGGGAACCAGCCTAACACCAACATCCAGCAACAGGGCGACCAACTCAAGGAGAACAAGGCTATTCGTACGAATAAGCATTGTGCATGTTGTGGTGTACATGGCCATTATACACATGATTGTCCTCTCTTACCCCAGATGTGCCAAATGTGGGAAGATCAAGCAGCTTCTAGAGGTCAACAATCGCATTAGAATCTTGTTCCATCTCAACTGGAAGTGCTCACAAATCCTTTTCCTCAGCAAGGATTTGTTGCTGCTCAACCTCAGCCAAGTCAAGCAGCCCATCTCCCCCAATCTTCTGGTCATGCTGACTACCAGATCCTTATGATGAACTATAATGAGGTTAACCCTTCCAATATCAACCTACAAACTCAGTCATGTCAATATGACAAGCCCTCAACTTCGTCTACCACACACTCCAAAACCAAAGTATATGTTGAGCCTCTTACGACACCAAATGTTCCTTTACAGATCCCTCAAAATAAATTTGAAGCCATTCTTAAGATCCCAAAGGGACCATTACGTCGTAAATGCAGATTCTAACAGAGCAGCCCATACATACAATATAGTAAATGACTTAGTGCAACCACATGTTGCCATGTCGACGCTGGAAGTCCTCCAGTCATGCCCATCTCAAAAGAAATCTCTACTAACTACCTTGGGTGCATTGGATCCTTTTGACGATCACTTGATCGTCTTTCCGGTTGATGCAGCAAAGCATCCCCCATTGCCTTCATTTGTTGCCTTCCAGACACCAGTTCGAGTTCGTAATGCCATCATCTCCCGACACATTATTGACAAAGGTACATCCACCTATATGATGCCTGCTGCTATTTGGAAACAACTTAAGTCACCTAAGTTGTCCCCCTCCACCATCACTTTGCATGCTTGGGATCGACACTCCTCCAAGCCCCTTGGCATGTACCGCAACTATCCAGTGACCCTTGAGGGCAAGACTAATGCCCCTTTGGATTACAACATTCTCTTAGGTCATAGTTACACATATGCCATGTCATTTGTCATGTTTGCTGTGTTTCACAAGATGTGCTTCCTCCATGAAGAGAAGATCATTACCATCGATCAGTTGACTTACTGCGAGCCAGCATCTGTGACCTCCCTCGAGTCCATTATCTTGTTAGTGCCCAACAAACAGTCTTCAAATCCTCCCACCAATGTTTCACCTAGAGTCTATAAAGATTCTTCATCTTTGGGTGCTTTCTCTGGTCCTCCCCCTCCCATCTCAGAGCCTAACTCTATGAGTGTTTGCATGTTACAAGCATCACGGGCTGCCCTTAAGCAGTCTGGTACACCTAATCAACAATCAACTCCTCAATGCCATGTTTTTGCCCTTCTAGCTGAGCCCTCTAGATCCACCCCCCCCAAGACCTCCTCCATTTGTAGGTGCCTCTCCTATGTTTCCATCTGGAATTGTTCCTCCAAGTCTCAACCATCCAAGAGCTATTATGTCAGGACATTACCCTTTAGACCAGATACCTTTCTTATTCCCCCCTCTGGGAGTATTTTCTGTCCATGTCATGGCTTCGTTGGTCCTTCCTAACATGACTTTAGGGATCCTAGTATGGTACATTGATCCCCCTGCAAGCATTCTGTATGGTCAAATAAGACCTTATCATGCTTTGATCCTAGTTCAACCGGTCCCTATGATCCCTACTGCTGCTTCAATTCCATCACAACCTCAACAGGAACCAGCTCCTGTTGCGAAAGCATCTGGATAGAGGGAAAAATCTAAGAGGAAAAAACCTAAGGACAAGGCTCCCCAAGCTCCTCCAGCCCCTAAGTCCCCAAAGCCAACACCCTCGTGTGCTTTGTGTAAACTTGTTAGGAATGCCACCAACAATTGTCCTTAACTTCCTCAACTTAAACCTTTGGTTCATGAAGTGTTCCATGAGTCAAATATCCCAGAAGTCTATGTTAACTTACCAGTCCCACCTAAGAAACTCAAAAAACTATGCACAAATCACCCTTGTGCCCTGTGTGATCATCACAGTCACTATTCCCATTGTTTCCCTTGTCTCAATGAATTTCGTGATTGCCTTGGGGCGATTCGCAAATACGAGGCCACTCATAGTGGACCATCTACTCCTCTGCCTGTGGATTCTGGTACCACTAGTCAACCAAAACAGGAAGACTCTTGCCCCACTATTGTGATCCCTCCCCCCAGTGTCAAGATGACGGACACCACAGGACACATCCTTTACTTGTTGTCATCCTTGATTTCAAACCTTTTTGAGGTTTCTATGCACTCTTCTATCGAACCTATTTCGATAGAATCCTATGTCTCAACATCTATAGATCCTCCATCTACTATCTCATCATCTACCATTCCAAATGATGTGTATGTGAACCTTCTTTCTCAAGTTGATGCACCAGGTAATGCGGCTGCATCATGTAGTCAGTGTTCCTCTTTTCCTCCCATCTCCAAGCCTGATGAGGACACTATGGAAGCTATGTCTACCCCTGATTACCGTTACACTTAAGAAAGGGGGAATTTCTGTGGAGGATTTTGAAGGCCATTTCCTTCCTAATTCTCCCCATACGCTCTACCTCAAGAAATTTCGCTCATAGCACATCCCTTTGATTTGTGTGTCTTTATTTCTTCCATGAAGTTAGGTAGATTACATCATCTCATCTGGTGTCTTTTGCACCTTTCATATGGATCCATCATCCACACTGTATATCGGTCATGCCAATGGTGTGAGTCGCTTCTCCCGGAATCTAGCCTCGGCAACTTGGGCCATTTTCACCCCCTTGCATATGTTAGTCCTTTCAAACGACGTGTGCATTAGATCTGCCACTAATAATTAGGCTGAATATGATGTAGTGATAGGTTTGTTAGTCAATTTCCTCGCTCACCACATCCTTCATATTCATGTTCTTTTAGATTCCTTGCTACTTGTCATGCAATTGGATGGTGTGTATCATGTGCATAACCAAGTCCTATTTAGAAAATATCTACGAGTTAAGTTATTGGTATGTTAATTTGAAACCATTACGTTCAGTCATGTGCCTAGAGCCCAAAATCACTATGTAGATACCATCACAAACAATATTCTAGATTGGTATTTATCACATGTATAGCACAGAAGATAACCATAAGAAAAACAATGGTGAACCATCATCATCATATAAAAATGCATAATCATATTATGTATCATAGAAGTGTTTTGAGTCTGTAGCTCTAAATACATCCAGTACGCCCATATCATACTGGGGGGCACATAGGCCCCTACATCTCATTATCATCCTTTGGAGGATCTCGTGCCAAGTTGGGTCGAGATGCTTGAATCCCCTTTTCAAGCACTCGGAACACAATGGCGCTCCACAAACTCCTCCTACTAGGGAGCATCATTCCCACCTTTGCATACCATATCAGCATCCCATGCTTCGGGGCATGATGGTTTTCCCCTGGTCATCTTCTCAATTGATTAACAGAAGTCTCGGCCTAGATCACACTGGATCTAGGTATGGTCAATTATCCTCCCATTCCTTGGACAGTTTGTCCTACTGACCTCTCCGGCAAGCCATATGCACATCACATATCGTAGATATTTGATATCATATCTTCAATATTATACTCTATGTACACATAGCCCCCATGTTTTACTTTGTGGGTGAGAATGATTCTAGACCTCCTCTAGTAGTTCATTCTTGTTTTCCTCTTCCCTTAATCCTTCACTAGGAACCATCATTCCAAGAAGCATTAAGGCCATCTTTAGAGAAGTAAGGCCACTTGCTTGAAAGTTGCAAATCCTTATTCCAATGGTCATTTTGTCTGCTACGATCTCCACAAGATTTAGGGCCTTTTCCTTCTCTCCAAAGCCACCACAAATGAATACAAATTGGAGGGAAAACGTCCTTTCATAGACAAATCCCCAATTTTTATGTCGCCAATTACAACCAGACCGTAGCTCAGTTTGAAAAATTGCCATCACCATTGGAAAACTCTCATTGAGCTCTATAATGGGTCTTCCTTAGTTTTTAGTAATTTGATACTTCAGTAGGATGTCATTTTTCCAAGAAAGGTCACTTCGTCGCCTCTCAAAATTGAATTTCGTCATAAAGCGACACTTGTACCTTGAGTTCCACCTCCTCTTAATACTTGTTGTACCCTATCTCAATTTTCGTCATGAGTAACCATAATTTACTCATGTTTTCATGGTCCCCACCGGGCCTAGTTTGTGTGGCAGTGTCATCGAGTCACCCTTGTTCAGAAAATCTGCGATGAGTCACCCTTGCATTCTTGGAGTCTATTTCATGTCCCATCATATCATGCCACAGTATTCCATCCATATTTTCATATCATTCATCATGTTTTACCCATTTTTGTTATGAAACCAACTCACAAAAAGATAGAAAAGAGAGATCAACGCCTTCAAAATAAGCCTCTTCGAGGGGGCAACCTCCTTACATTACACAAATAAAAAATTCTTGGATGATACAAATGACAAGACCTCCTTTCGATATATATGAGTCCAAGGGGTCATAATGTAATCAAATCCGACATAACAATAATAATGTAAGGGCACAACAATAACAATAGTGGGCTTCTATGGGGCACAATAATAACAATATGGGGACTACATGGGCATAACAATATAATAACGGGGTTGCACTAATAACAATAAGAGGTTACACTAGTAGTATAGGGACCTAACATGCCCCTCTCCTTCAAAAATTGTTGTCCTCAATGCTTGAGTAGTTATTGATGCTTCTGTATAAAATTCTCATCCTCCCATGTGGAATCTTTAGTGGGTAATCTCTTCCACTTGATGAGATACTCTTAAATTTATCGATTTCGTAGCTGTCGGGTTCTTGTATCCATGATTGCTTCAGGTTTCAATATGATTTTCCTTCCTCATCAAGTTCCGACAATATTGTTTGAACTGAGAGCTTGTCACTTATAAACTTCTTTAAGCATGAAACATGGAAAACTGGGGGCACTCAGGAAGATGCAAGAAGCTCAAATTTGTATGCCATAGTACCAATCTTCTGAAGCGCCTTGTAAGGACCATAGTACTTTGGTGATAACTTATTATCCTTCTTATCTTGCTTGAGGGACATTTGTTTGTATGGTTGTATTTGGTAAAATACCCAATCACCTATATCAAAACTTCTTTCGTTACGATGTTGATTTGCCTGTTGTTTCATTTGATTATGTGCCAAAGTGAGGTTATCCTTTAAGAGTTGGAGAACTTGTTGTTGTTAAGGGTCTACCTTAACACCTTCATGAGATATAATATGACCCAAGTATTCCACCTCTTGTACTCCAAAGAAACATTTGGAGGTTTTTGCATATAATTGTTTCTCATCCAATAGTTTGAGCACTCTATCAACATGTTGAACATGATCCTTCCAAGACTACTTGTAGATTAGTATATCGTCAAAAAATACTAATACAAATTTTCTAAGGAAGGGTTTGAAAATGGAATTCATCAAACCTTGGGATGTAGAAGGTGCATTGGTAAGGCCAAAAGGCATCACCAAAAATTCATAATGACCCTCATGAGTTCTAAATGTTGTTTTCAGGACATCTTCAGTCTTCATTCTAATTTGATGATATCCTACATGAAGCTCCAACTTGCTAAAGTAAATTTCTCCATGAAATTCATCCAATAATTCATCAATGAGAGGAATTGGAAATTTACCTTTAATAGTGAACTTGTTGAGCTCTCTATAATCCAGGCACATGCACCACGATCCATCCTTCTTGTGCACCAATACTACTGGAGAAGAGAAATAACTTTGACTAGGTTGAATTATACTAGCCTCTAGCATTTCTGCAACCATACATTCAGTTTCACTCTTTTGTGAAAAGGGATATCTGTAAGGCCTGATGTTTGGAGGAACACTTCCTGGAAAATGAATAGCATGATCATGATCACAAATAGGTGGGAGGCCTTTGGGAGTCTCAAATGCCTTGGAATGATTGTCCAAGACTTTTTGGATATCTAGAGAAATAGATGATTTCAACGTGGGAACCTCTAGCAAACATAATTGTGCAATTACGCCTCGTTGTTCTTCATTTAGAAGCTTTGCCATGCCGTTAGAGTTGATTATCTTTCCTGGTTTCCCTGCGATACCCCTTAATTCAAATTCCTTTCCTTCTGAAAAAAAATAAATAAATGGAAATTCAAGAAGAGTTCTTGAAAATTAAAATTTATCATACCCAAAGATTATAGCCATTAGACTTTTAGTACAACATCAACACCACCCATTGGAATGGAAAGCATTGGACTATTCAAAACATATTCTCCCATGGATAGCTTGATATTATGGCACTTTCCAGAGCAATTTATGGTTCTTCTATTTGCAACCACTTGACACTTTGGTGCTGGATATAGGAAGAAATTCAATTCCTTCACTATCTTACAATGAACAAAATTATGGGTACTACCCGAATCAATCAACATTATTACCTTTTTCTTCTTGATATGTCCTTCTATCTTGATAGCTCGAGGAGTGGTAATTCCTGCCAATGCATTACAATATATGGTCAGATTCATTTCTTGATGCTTGATGTGATCTTTCACTTCTTGAACCTTTTTCTTCTTGATATGTCCTTCTATCTTGAGAGTTTGAGTGGTAATTCTTGCCAGTGCTATACAAGATATGCTCAGATTCATTTCTTCTTTCTCTAGGGTTGCTTCCTAGTGTATATCATCTTCTTTTAATGTTTCTTGATCCTTTTATTCCTCCCCTTCACAATCTATGTAAAACAATTTTTTCTCAACACACTTATGACCTTTTGTGTCTTTTCTGTCACAAATGTAACAAAGCCATTTTTCTCTTTTATCTTCCAATTTTAGTGGTGTAAACCTTGTAGTTTGTGGAAGGCTAGGAGCAAAAACACTTCCATATTTATAGTTTTGAGTGGTAGGATTCCTTGTTTTCATAATTCGACTTTCAATTTTCCTTGCCAACCTGAATGCCTTCTCCAATGAATCAGGCTCCCAAAGACGAACCTCATGTTGAATGTTATCCTTTAAAGTCCCTATGAAGACATCAATCCTTTGCTTCTCTAGAATATCATTTACCCTTATATTCAATTTCTAGAAGTCATCAATGTGCTTTGCCATTGAACCCTTTTGTTTGAGATTTATCAATTGGCTAAAGAAGGTGTTGCTCTTTGTATCCTCATAATGTGTTATCATTTCCTCCATGAAAATTGACGAAGTGACAAGTGGTTTACGAGAACAAAGCCCCTTATACCATAAAAATTGATTCAATTCTAAATATAGAGATGCAATATGTACCTTTTGTAACAGTTGTACATCGTGTAGGTCAAAATATTGTTCCATCTATAGTATCCAATTTATTGGATCCTTGCCATTAAACTTCCTCATATCGCATTTTCTTGATTTTAGGAGCTTGATCTTGAAATGACTATAACTCTATAATTTTGGATCTCCAAGGTCTGAAATTGCGACTTATAGTAGCCCTATGCGTCCTCTTTACAATGCCACCAGTCTGATCGAAATTGGATTCTCCAAGAAAGAGTTATGCCCAATCTCCCAAGATGACCTTCTTATATGCTTTTTCAGTAGATTGAACTTCTACGAAGTGCCACATGTTACTGTTTCAACCTTCGGACCTAAAAAAAATACACATAAAAGTACAATATGTCCTCTTTCTATAGCGTCTGACAAAATTTCAATCTGATTCTCAGAGAGAAAGTTATGACGATTTTCCCCAGGTCACATGTTTGGTATGTAATTTGGGAGCCTACAGAAACCCTAAATGTCTTGGACTGTATCTCCGAAAGATAGAAAAACAAGATCTGAAATTCAGGCCCGAGCTTCACCAAGATTTTGTCTCAAATAGGTCTTAATTTCAGAGTCTGAACCTTCATAGAAAAAAAGTATAGCGAAAATGCCACGATGACTTGTTTGAGATGGAATTATGGATCTTTCAAAAACCCTAACTTCCTCAGATTATATCTCCGAAAATACAGCGAGACAACATCTGAAATTCAGATTCAAGGTTCAGAACGATTTCAACTCAAAGGGCTTTTTTTAGCTTCTGAAACTTCGCAACGAAAAAGTTATAGCAAAAATGCTATGATGACCTATTTGGAGCAGCGAAACCATAGAATCCAAAGCTCTGATACCA
This sequence comes from Pinus taeda, assembly GCA_000404065.3. Classification (NCBI taxonomy): domain Eukaryota; kingdom Viridiplantae; phylum Streptophyta; class Pinopsida; order Pinales; family Pinaceae; genus Pinus; species Pinus taeda. The sequence continues at coordinate 52,633 of APFE031569810.1, forward strand.
AATGTTATGAAACCAGCTCACAAAAGGATAGAAAAGAGATATCAACACCTTCAAAATAAGCCTCTTCGAGGGGGAAACCTCCTTTACATTACACAAATGAAAAATTCTTGGAGTACAAATGACAATACCTCCTTTCTATATATAGGAGTGTAAGGGGTCATAATGTAATCAAAGCTGACATAACAATAATAATGTAAGGGCACAAAAATAACAATAGTGGGCTTCTATGGGGCAAAATAATAAAAATATGGGGACTACATGGGCACAACAATATAATAAGCGGGTTGCACTAATAACAATAAGAGGTTACACTAGTAGTATAAGGACCTAACAATTTTGGCCTCCAGTGATACTGTCCACATCCCCTTCGAAGTTGAATCACTTGCTGCCAGGTCCACCATGCACTATATGCTCTAACAAGGGAAGTCATCTATTTGTCCCTCAGTTCCACTTTTTCCCATTATCCCTAGTATCAATCCATCAATCACATTACTATTTTCCCTCATGCTTTAGTTGAGGATCCTCATTGCCTCATCTATCGCGGGCCCTATTATGTCGACATCAGCTCATTTATTCCAGAAGAATGGCCTAGAGAGAGGTGTATCTCGGTTCCATCTTCCATTATTGTTCAACGCCTTGGATCGAGTAGAGGGTATCATTATTTCCCTTTGACTTGGTCATTTCATGTTCATGAGCCATACACTTGATGGTTCAGTGATGCAACAGATTATACCAGTGATTCCCAGGTGTGTGTGGGATGTTCTAGACCTCATGAGGGGGTGACCCTTCAGGTAGGCCCCCACATGACTAGATGCATATCTACTATACTGCAACGTCAGATGCAGTTCTACAGAGTTGATGGGTTCAGTTCCTACCGATCGCAGTGTTCATAACATGCACATCTCCTCTAGATGATCTATTCGGTTTTACAGAGCCCTTCCTTATTCAGTAGGGCTTCTCCGGTTGTTCTACCCTCCCTCCCGTCTAGTTTTGAGGGAAGGGGCTTTGTATCTCATGTACTCAAATATTATTGCATTCATTCTTGGCTCATATTTTTTCCAGGTGCATTATGTATATGGGACACATTGTATTATTTTATGGCTCTGTTATGCCAACATGTCATGTACTATTCAGCATGTACTTCATTGCTCAGTTTTATATTTCTGGGCAAACCATTATTTTTGTGCTAAGTTATCTCGGCAGGTACGAGTATGCCTCCCCTGCCTCACTGAGGTCCAGTACCACAACATAAAAGGAGGTTTGCATTAGTCTCATCCACTTTGTCCCTATCCTCTTTCAAATTCAATTCCATTGGTCTCTCTCTCTCTCTCTCTTTGACTCCCCTATGTTGTCTAGTGATTATGTCTTTACAACGTACTTCGGTCATACGTTTTTCTCCTAACACTCGTACATTAGGGGGCAATCTGTTATCACCAAAAAAATTGATCATCTAGCCTAATTTACTAGATGGATCAAAGTACACCATGTAAAACCAATTTTACCATAGTAAATTTGCTTTCACTGTGAGAAATTACCTAATAAACCACCTTTGTTAAGTAATTTATAGTTAAACCCATGAAGAATAATTAAAAAAATCACTATTTATTTGATTTTCTTCTAGGAATAATTAATTCAACCATTGTTTTATTATTATTCCTTGTCAATTTTGACCCAATCATGAAAAATAAATAGATAAATCATTATTTTTCTTATTTTTCTCTAAGAATAATTAATTAATCACTAATTAATTATTATTCTTTGTTAAATTTAACTAAATCCGTTATGGATAAATTAAACAAATCCTTATTTGTTTATTATTCCTTAACTAATTCCTTGAGATGATAAATAAATCATTTATTTATTTATTATTTCTAAATAAAAGTTTAAATATTTTTTCCCTCCTAAACAAATATAATAAAATATTCCAAGTGGGTATTCCAAGAATGAGATCAATAATATTTTATTATTGTTCATTATTCGAGGATAACTCAATATTTTGTTATAAATATAAGGGTTTTCCATTCATTATTTTCATTTTTGCACTCATTGTTGTAACTCTAATTATTTTCATTGTCACACACCATATTTCTATTGGGTTTATGCATTATAGAGGAGAGAGAATCTACATAAGCTGAAGATGTTTAGGGATAGCCAAGAACCCATCCCATAGAGGGGGACTGGTAACATTTATATGTTCTCTTCATAGGTGTTATAATAACATTATTCTTTACATCTTTGACTTCCATTGGATGATTGGAGTTATTACCCTTTCTTTTTTTTGTTTAACTATGATTGTGGCATAGATCCAAACTTTTGTAGGTTTTGTTTCTATTAGTTGTTGCAGATCTACAATGTTTAGTAGCCACTTATATTGTTGAGATTGTTGTCATCCACAATCTTAAGTGGGTTCTTTTCGTACATCTTTGAAAAGAGAACACTACAACACTGAGGCACAATATGTGGTTGCATGTGAAGTAGGAAAGGAGGTTGTTTGGTTAAGGAAGCTTCTGATAGATTTGTTCGAGAAGTATTTGGGTCATATTGTGATTAATTGTGACAATCAAAGTTGTATCAAGGTGTCTAGCGATCTCATGTTTCATGCTAGAATGAAGCATATAAAAAATAACTTCCACTTTATTAGGAACCTGGTGCAAGATGGGATTATGAAGTTGGAGTATGTCTCGATAGATGAACAAGTAGCAGACATACTAACAAAGGCTCTTCCTAATAAGAAGTTTGAATATCTAAGGAGCATGCTTGGTATAGTAGATATTTCTGATTGTATTGATGATAAGAGATTGGAATATATTTGTTGAGGCTTTGCGAGTGAAACATTACCTAGGAAGACATCTGGTCGACACTTTGTGTTGATGCCTAGGTCCCAAAGTAGGGAGGGTGGCGTGGCTCATAGAGCTCTGACCGTGGACACACACCTAGGTCCCTGGGTTGGTGGTTAGCAAGTAAGCCTAATGGTAGCTAGAGAGGTTGAAAGCTTGGGTCCACCTTATTCCAACTTGGATAGATTTCCCTAGTTGGGAATCTATTCTGTGGCACGTGGTGCCTAAATTGTTGAGAGACCAATGGATAGATGGCCCTGGTCAAGAATCTAGTCCATGGCATTACGGTGCCTAAACTCTTAATTGTTCATATAGTTTGAGATCTTCCATATATTCGTATATTATGAATACCTCCCTAGTTAAGAGGGAGTGTTGGAAAATGTAACTTGTGTTGGGTGCAATATTTAAGGATATTTCAAGCATCATTTTCCCCATTTTTTGCCATTTTTCCCGATTTGAACCTACAATCTCCATAGTATAATGTCACTCCCTCTGATAAAGAAGAAATCTTTTCTTTGACACATTATTGTGTTGTTTTCTGCCAAATATTGAATGAAATGATGCTTTCTTTGGGATGACTAACTAGGGTGTCTTTGTAAGAGTTCTTCAAAATGTTTTTCTTTCAAGTACTGTTATAGCTGCTGATGGTCATGGATGAAAAAATGATGTTATTCCTTACTTCTACATGGTTCAAGTTGTTGTTACACCCCGGATTGTCATCTTTTGTTATTACGTCGTGAATATGCTATTACACTGCACATTGTCAAGACCGTAGTTGTTACTTTCAAAGACAACTATCAAAAATCCATATAAAGTAATGAAAATCTAGGCGGTTATAATTGTGTGTCTAGACGGGAGTGGTGTAACCACAACAATCTTTATTTAAACAACTTGTAACAATTTATATATTTTTAAATTACTTTTGTTAGCGTAATTAGCATGAGAATCACATATTCTCATGACTGATTTGTTTTTCCAATTTCAGGACTATGTTAAAGGCTTTATAAAGAGAGCTTAGTCTCATGTAAGGAGATAGAGACAGACAACATGACAGAGATATCAATATTCTGATTTTTGTTCTCTTCATTCATTCTTAGTACAAAGTATATCTGGTGATGTTACAAAAAAATTTGCGTTGAGTTTTTAACTAAGTGTCCATTTTCTTCCTACACCCTGCTAGAGAGGAAGGGCCCTCCTCTTTAGCAAGGATCACATTGTTGGTAGAATAGTTATTTATTTTATGTGTTAAGTGTGGATTTCTTATTAGTTCAGTGTGGGATAGATACTCTTCTACTTTTAGATTTACTACATGTGTTGTTACACATGCTAATTAATTCTATGTTATTTAATTCTTGATAGTGTATGGCGCACCAATCTTTATTCTGAAGCTTTTATGAAGTGTGGATTATTTCCTTGACGAGTGTATTTCATTCCTGCAGTGTGCTTTTTCTGCAAGTTGAATTTCCATTCTGTAAGAGTATTTTAATCCCTGCAAGTGTATTCAATGACATCTTTTCTTTTATGTTTCACCTGGTTGTTACATGTATCAAAAAAGATAGTGCAAACACCTTTGAAATAAAAAGACTTACCCTGGTTGATAGTTAATCGTTCTAGAAGTAGTAAAACTGACCAAACGACTATGTTTGATCTTCATTAATGTATTTGAGTCATCATGTAATGTACTTGTCAAAAGAATTCATAAAAGAATTGTTATTATTGTATCAATGACTTATTAAAGCATGGGTTTCATGCTTGTGTCAGCATTATATTAGTCAAAGTCCTGATTGTGGACTCCTAGGATTGATATTGAGTCAAAAGAGTCATTGTATATTTAAAGAGACCCTTCTTGGGCTTTTGAATCATGTAAAAAGGTTTATTATTGAGTCAAATATGATTTATGTAACCTCCACAACAAGTCGGCCTAAGGGACACCAATTCAACCTCACATGAAGCCTATAAATAGAAGGAGATTGAATTCATTTGGAGCATCTCATCTCAAGCAAGTTTGATATCTCTAGTGAAGCTAGAAAAGTGAGAAGTGGGTAAAAGAAGTCTAAAGGAAGTGCGAGTTGGGTCAAGTCTAAGGAGAAGGATGAAATCAAAGTTTTGGTGCCACTCTCTCGCTCTTTTGTGCCCTAGTTTGGGAGATCAAATTCTTCCAAGTGTTGATGTTGCCAGTTCTTGCCTGATGTCATAAGTTTCTACATAGTTGAAGTTGCTGGGGTGGAAGTGATGTTGCAAAGGGGTCGAAGATCTAGAAGGGTTGACTTGGGGTGGAGTGAAGCTCTGGTCTATGTCTAGGTTGAAGAGTCTCAAAGAATACTATTGAAGGAAGATAATATTTTGACTATATTTTCCCCTTGAGAGGGGTTTTTCCCTAGCATAGTGCCTACATCTTGTGTCTTGTGTTTTTGTGAGATTCCTACACACATAATATGGTAATTGCTTGATGAAAGATAATATGGTAAAGAAGTAAAAGAATCCAACATAACTCACATGTAATTGTCAAGTAAGAGGAATCAAACCCTAATCTACTTGCATTGGTTTCTCAACAAAGGGAACCAGTGGCATATGCAAGACACCTTGACCTGTCTCCAATGCAATCAATGCCGCTTATGGGAAAGCTTGGAATACTTAGATGGTTGATTGTGCCATATGGAAAAACATGTTCATTACGAATTCCAACCACCACCTCTCCCCGGGTCTAACCCAGAGAACCTAACTTGGATAAATTAATCTAACTCCCAATTGTGATGTGTTGTGTTTTAATCTTAAAGGTTTTTTGGTTTTGTGTCCCCCTTGGGATTTGGATTGCTAAATGTTTGTGGCTTTGTGTACTCATTTTTGGTAATTTTCTACTGGCCAACAAATATGGTAGGAATGAGGCTGGTAGAGTTTTTCTAATAAATGGAAAATGATGTAATTTTGCTTTATAAATAGAAAAAATTATCTTACAAAAAAAAATGAGCACCACTCACAATTTCAAGGATAGTAGACACAACATTCTAAACCCAAAATGCATATCCCATGGGCTCTCTGCAAGCAAGAACAATTGTTAACAATAATTCACCAAACATCTGCTCCTTATATTTGTATGTTCCATTGCTCCATTTCGATTCAACATGGCCTGTTGAGGATGACCTCGTAGTGTTGCAAGCACCAATTTGATAGAACTCCCTTTCTCTCGCTCCTCATTGTCTAGAACATGTACTACAATGGAGGAGGACGTGAGTTTGTAGTCAGATCACAACGTACTGAGAGGGACAGTGCGATTGTGAAACTGGTCTTGTCGATGTCTGTCAAGAGGCTGAAGTGACAGGTAGATAGGCCCAAGACCAAGAAGATCTGGTAATGCAAAGACAGAGCAAGGCTAAGGAGGAGAGGTATAAGATTTTTGGGGCATCTGTTCAATAAATCTCTACTCTAGTTTTCCTATGTAGCATCAAGAATTTTTGTATGTCTTCATATGAGAAATAAAGCTCAATATGCACTAGATTGCACCATGATTTAAGAATATAGGTTGCATCCTTCTATCCCTTAATCATCACTTGGATGTAACTTCATATTTAAATCCACGAATTCAATTAATTTAAAGTATTCTACCAATATTTGCAATCAATTAAAAGAGTTATGTTAGTTGTAAATATTAGGGACTTTAGCAGATTATGCCCACCACTACACCATATGAAATTATAGGTTTTTGCTATAATGACCAAGCACTCCAAGAATATGACAACTTCCTTACATCCAGTGGTGAACAGTGAGTGAAAGTAGACTCTAGACATATAAAACGTGTGAATCTACCTTGGCACACAGTGACAATAATGTAGCAAAGTTCAATCAAGTTTTGCAAGGAGGTTCTCACTAGGATATATCAGTGTATCATTGAACCAAAGGGCACACCTTTCACAAATTCTTTAATGAAAAGGGTTTGAGGAAATCTGAATATGTATCAATCTTGATTCTTTTAATATGCTATGATGTATGATCTTTTAATGTATAAACAATAAGTTATAGGTATAGATGATGGTAGAAGGTTCCTTGTATTACAAACCAAATTTATATTTGTTACGAGTTATAAATTAACTCTTGTTCTTAATTATATGCCATTTAGTAAATTCTACACTTAATAATGTAAAGATTCTAAATGTAATGTTTCTTCATTTTATCATGTGGTTCCATTGATTGCAATTTGTAATTGTTATACTCTATTATTGTAGAATTTACAATTTCTAAATCATTCTTAATCAACTATGTATTATAAATATTATGAATATAAACCTTTCTTTCCTCCATGGCCATGACCATGTCATATTCAACCAATCAATGAAAAAAGGAAGAGGCAAGGGAGAAAAAAACAAGAAGAGGTGAAGATTAATGAATTGCCTTATGTAGATTGATACACGGGGTGTTCACTCAATGAACCTCTGATATAGCACGTGTGTTCATGACATACTAAACAATACCCTTAATTTGACTACATATTGGAAAATACCTTTAAAAATCGCGTTATTTAAGGCCCTACCAATACAAACCCAATACACCTTCCTAATTTAAAAGACCCCTACTTTCACTAGATATTGTAGGTATCCATTTTTTTCATTAAAAAAATCTATTCCCCTTTATATTTTTCATTAACTTTAAGCTCCATTTTTTATATTTGAAAATATAAAAACCCTTTACCCCCTAAGACATGCTCGATATATTATGTCATTTTTTACTCAATATATATCCCCCAATATGAATGCACGTCGTATGGTATTGCTCCCCCAATGAAGCCCCTGTGGATTGATATGACTATGTACCTAACTCAATTAACACTATACATAGGAAATATATATAAGACTTGATCTTTAGTTGGGCAAATTCGCGTAACTAATATTCCTAAGTGAAAAGATTGTAGTTATTTATCATCAACCAATTTGAGGCACCGCAAGCCTTACATTATATGCATAGGCATCCAACAATGCAATGTAGTGATTGGCCTTTTCCTATACATTATCTATACGTATAATAGTTCCCTGTCATTATTGGAAACCATGCAAGCACCTCAAGAGTGATCAATTTAGTAAGAAGAGGCATTCTCGATGAATCCATTATACAATATATATAAAACCTATACCTCTCCAAATCCTTGTTCTTTGACAAGGTATCCTTGGAAGACAAAATCTTTGGTCTAATATAATTCTTCTCCAATAAAATATAATAGTATTGTCTTCATTATGTCAATCGAAATGCCTCCACTCAATCTAGCCATCTCATCCACATCTTGATGATCCTGACTAGGCTTGCAAGGTTGCAAATAACCTACAAGTTTCATGCCTCCCCCCAACATGCATGTTTAGGATAATACCTATAATCATTCCACGCACTCCGACAAGGAAAATAGTTAGTTTTGTGCTTCTGGAAAATTCGTTTCAAGTGAAAATGCTCTATTGTTATTAATGGTTCTGAATCATTTATTAGACGTGGAGCCTTTTGAATTTCATATATAAATTGTTTCTCAATCAACTAGGCTTCTTGAATAGAAGAATAGAAACATCTTTAACCATGTGAATGATAACATGCATAAGTACATTTTAATGGAGAAACAATAAATAATTGGATGCATAAGTACACTTCTAATGTTGTATCCATAATCTACTAATCTTGAACAAATGATTTAGTTTGGAAAAAAACTTAATAATTATTAAAGATGATATAAGGTTACCTAGTTTGTTTTTTAAATTGACCTAAGGTTTAATATTTATATCTAATAAGATTTAATGTCTAATTGGTATCACAGTGTAATGAACAAAAATTGACATCGCATGTGTTGAGGAAAAAATTCGCGTCACATTTTGACAAACAAAACTCAAGATTGCAATATGACAAATAAAAAAATCAAGGTTGTAATGTGACAAAAAAATCAACATCACAATGTGATGAATAAAAAAATGATGTCGCAGTATGACAAACAAATAAAAATGTTATAACGTGATGACATAGTCAACCTTTATAGTCAAAGTTTGAGTAATTGACCATGATCAAACTTGGTCAACGCTACATTTGCCATATTTAACAATAGTCAACCTTGTTCACTAATAGTTGTCATCAGTCAACATAGCTTGATCGTATTCAGTTATAGTCAATCATGGTTGACCAAAGTCAAACATTGTCAATTGTAGTCAACAAAGGTCACCTTAGTCAGTCATAACCAAGATTTAAAATATTAATAATATTAATATTAATAAAGTTGACTAATAATAATATTGAGGTTGACTATATTAACCATATTCAATTATAGTCAATCATGGTTGTTTAAAGTCAAACATTATCAACCTTAGCCAACCTTGGTTGGTCATAGTTAAAATTTAAAAATGTTTAATAATAATAAAGATGACTAATAATAATATATTATGACTATTAAGTTGATTATATTATTATTATTATATGATTAAATATATTATTAGTAGTTATCCATGGTTAAGCTTCGTCAACACTATAATATTATTATTACTTTTATTAAAGTTGAATAATAATAATAATATGAAGGTTTACTATATTATTATTATTATTATATTTAATATATTATTAATAGTTGACCATGATCAAACTTGGTCAACCCTATTTTTACCATAGTTAATAATAGTTAACCTTATTCACTCATAGTCATCCTCAGTCAATGTAACTCGACCATATTTAATTAAGTTAACCATGATTGACAAAAGTTAATCAAGGTCCGCCTTAGTCAACCAAGGTAAACTTTTTTTTTCTCCGAGGAGAATCTGAGCAGATCAACCCAAAGGGATTACATCTCGCCCCCAAAACTAGCAGAGCCCAACCCCAAGGGTGTCGAGGAGAATTGAACTCCTAATGATGAGGTACCTTAGCAATGAAACCTTGACCAATTGAGCTAACCAAGGTCAAACTTAGTGTGTCATAATAAAGGTTTAAAAATATTTAATAATAATAATAATAATAAAGTTGACTACTACTAATAATATTATTAATATTAAAGTCTACAAGATTATTATTATTATTATTAACATTAACAATAATGATATTTTATTATTAATAAGGTGGATTATATTAATATTAATAAGGTTTATCAATAATATTAATATTAGGGTTTGTGAATAAGGTTTAATATTTAATAATGTTTAATAATATTATTATAATATTAATAAAGGGGACAATCTAGCTTATAGATAAAATGGCATTATTCACTGAAATCAAACAATACAATTCCAAGAAAAATTGTGATTTTTTGTTGTTCAAAATATATTTTTGAAAGCATAAAAGGATTCAAAACCTTGAAAAACCCTCGGGCATTCAAATTCTATAGATTAAAGTACTTAGACTTAAGCTTTTAAAAATCTCTTATGGATTTTGGTTAAAATTAACCAAAAAAAACCTTGAAAAATGTCATTTCGTCTATTAATTAAACTAGGCGTTAATAAAGTTGAATAATAATAATAAGGAGGAGGAGGAGGAGGAGGCGTAGTCCAACTTATAGAGGAAATAACATTTTTCATCGGAATTCACCAAAATCCGGCAATACAATTTCAAGAATTTTTGTTGTTTAAAATACATTTTTGAATGCATAAATAGATTCAACACCTTGGAAACCCCTAGGGCACTCGAATTATGCAGATTAAACAATTTAAACTCAAGTTTTAGAAATCTTTGTTGGATTTGATTAAAAATAACCAGAAAAAATGTCGAATTTAAGCTTTTGTGATCCATATCAAGTTTAATGAGAAGATTATTCGGCGGAAATCACATTATAATATTTTTGTCGACGCGTTTCAAACCAACAAGTGTCGTTCATCGTTAGGACAAGTTGAAGAACTAAACCATGGATACAGGTTAAATAGGGAGAGAAGATCTTCCAATGGCTATATTTGACTGGGAAACAACTATATTGGACATGGCCATTTGACTGAGAAACGGCTAAATTTGACTGGCCAACTCGACCGAACAGAGGGAGAGGAAAAGTTATTAATGTTATGGTTATTACCAAAATTATTGTTATATTTATTACCAACATTTGAATAATTTTTTGAAGAAAATTAATAAATTAGTTGTCCAATTATAATTAATTAAATAAATGGTTAGTAAATTATCATAGCAATTAGTTTTTTTTTGTTATATTACTACCAAAAATTCACTTAATCAAACATTAATCATTAATAACCTAAAAATTGCTAATATGGAATACTAATTAAATGAATATGTATATTATAAATCAAAAACATTACATCAATACTACAGTATGGAAAGATATGGAAGTATATACCTTCCAAATTTAATATAAATATATAGATAAATAGTTAACTAGTTATTATGCAAGATAGTTTTTTTGTTTTTTGTTTTGTTTTGTTGTTGTTGTTGTTTTTTTTTCTTCACCTCCCCGAGCTCTGTGATCAACTGCATGCTCTCATGGGCTAGTTGGGCACGCTAGGGGCTGTGCCCCTCGGCCATGGATGTGTTGGGCTCGTCCCAGGCTCCTCCCATCAGTCTCTTATCCTCCCCTAAGGCTGAAGATGTCACTTTCAAGTCTCTTATGGCTTCGATGCCAGCCAAGAAGAAACTGAATGCTTTGAAGTTTGTTAAAAAGCTGGAAAATATACTGAAGGTCTCCCTTCCTCCAGAGGGGCCGATCAAGGTAGCTCTATCACTGGCAGAGAGGGCTCTGGTAGGACAGTTCACTGGCCTTTGGCCTTCTCCCAAAGCCACGGAAACTTGGGTCTGCAGGAATTGGAGACCGTTAATCAAGCAAAGTGTCACCTTGTATTTCCTAGGGCGAAGCTATTTCCTGTTTGAGTTTATTTCAAAAGAAGACAAGGATCTAATCTCAAGAATGGGCCCTATTTTATGGGCCCTCGAGGTCTCTATTTGAATAGGTGGACTCCCGATTTTGATCCAGCTGAAGATGTTTCGTCGGCAGTTCCAGTGTGGGTAAGGCTTCCGAATCTTCCTATACATTACTGGAACTGGGATTCGCTCCAGCATATAGGCAACACACTAGGCAAATTCATAGATCGCACAAGCACCAAGGATCAATATGACTGCACTAGGATCTGTGTCAAAGTGGATCTAGAAGTGGGGCTACCAGAGGCTATAAAGATAAATGTAGGAAGTTGGACCCATGTGCAAAAACTTGGCTATGAGCAGCTTCCTTTCAAGTGCCACAAGTGCCAGGAATATAGACATTTTGCCAAGAACTGTACTAAAAATGAAGAGGCGGTGCAAGGAAAGGAAGAAGGATGGAAGCAGGTCAAAAGATCAAGGGCTAATCCTAAACCCTCAAACTCTCTTGGAGCTTCAAAAGGAAAAGGGTTGCAACCTTCTTCTAGTGGCCAAGGACAACAACCAAAGGCACAAGAGAACATATTCAGCCCCCTTCCCTCAGCCTCAATTAAAGTGCAAGAAACAGAATAGCAGCAGAAGGAGGCAAATGAGAAAGAGATTCTCGAAAACTCCGAGGAAGGCGAGAGTGCAGCAATTAGCCCTAAGGGAAAGGCCACAGATATGGAAGAGGAAGACCAAGATTCAGAAGAATCTGAGGAGGAAGGAGAAATAGGTGACTCCCAAACATTGTACCGCAAATTGAAAAGAGGAAGGAAGTCTGACAAGGAAAAAAGAGAGCAAGAAACATATAAAGACAAACTTCAAGACAGTCAGCCAACATTGGAAAAGATGCTAGCAAAAACACCAAAGATTACAAGAAGTCATGGATAGGGGCCCAAAGGGGCCACCCAATCTCAGAAAGGTAAATAATGAATATTGTCTCCTGGAATTGCAAGGGGTTGGGGAGCAAGCAAAAAGAGGAAGAAATACGAAGTTTGATTAGGATAGAAACCCCAGATATCCTACTGATCTAGGAGACTAAGTTGGAGGAGAAGAGCTTCCTCCAAGTAGGCAGGAATATTTGGAGAAAAAGTGAAGGGTAGGCTGTCTCAGCCCGAGGTGCATCGGGATGGCTGTGAGCTCTCTGGAATGAAGCTAAGTTGGAATTGGTCAATGGAAAGCAAAATACCCATTGGCAGCTCATGCAATTCATAAGCCGAGAAACAAGGGAGGCCTTTAGTCTCTTCAACGTTTATGTGCCAGTAAATGTAGGGGAAAAGAAGCAGTGTTGGGATTCAATCAAACTCATGGCTGAGGAAGAAACACTTAGAAATATTATTATTGCAGGGGATTTGAATATAATATTAAGCTCTTCCGAGAAGAGAGGTGGCAGCATAGTTAGGGTTCCAGCGAGGGAATGGGTGGAGGACATCATGCAAGATTGGGATCTGCTCGACATCAAGCCCTTGAAAGGTAAGTATACTTGGTCAAATAAAAGAATGGGTCCTGGCCATATTATTGCGCGATTAGAAAGATTTCTTATTCAAAGTTATTATCTTCTCCTTGGTTTAGAAGCTGGGATGTTCATTTTGTCATGCAGCATTTCGGACCATAAACCCATAAGGCTGGAGCTCTCAGCACACAAAAATTTTGGGCTCATTCCTTTTCGATTCAATGCTTTATGGATCAGGCATCCAAACTTTATGGATAAGGTTAAAGAGAGTTGGAATCAACCTGTCACAGGGTCTCCTTTCTTTGTAGGGAAGAAAAATTGAGAAGAGTAAAGGTTGTTCTGAAGAGTTGGGCTAAAACTCTTCTGAATCTAGCTGATGAAAGGAGGATGGCCCATGCCTCCCTTGAGAAACACCAACTGCAAATGGAAGAAGAGGACCCCACGAAGGAATATATAGTCATAGAAGGAAATCTATAGAAAAAATTCCACAAAGCATGTTTGCAAGAGGAAGAATATTGGAGGTAGAAATCCGTAGCCTGTGGTTGAAAGCGGGAGATAGGAATACCTCCTTCTTCCACAAGCAAGCCCAAGCTAGAAGGTCCTTCAACACAATTTCTGAAATAAAAGAAGATCTTGTCACCCACAAGGACTTCACAAATATCAAAGGGGTTGCCTTCTCCCACATTGAGAAATTATATAGTGAAGTTGAGGTAATTAGCCAGGACACTATGTTCTTGGATGTTATCCCCCCCAAGATATCCTCAAATATGAATCAACAGTTGGAAGCTAAAGTTACCAGAAAAGAAATAAAGGTTGCACTCTATGAAATGGAGCCAGACAAAGCCCCCGATCTGGATGGCTTCATAGCCAGATCCATCCAAGTCTGTTGGCAAATAGTGAAGAAGGACCTGCACAAAATGGTTTCAAAATCTCAATACTGCCAGAAAATTGGAGGAAGCACGAATTCTACCTTTCTCGCCCTCATCCCAAAGGAGAAGGGAGCCAACACCTTTAACAAGTTTCATCCAATTTCGTTATGCAACATTGGCTACAAATTCATAACAAAGGTGATTGCCAACAGATTGAAGGTCCTCTTGCCCTCCATCATTCTTGAAAGCCAAGGGGGGTTCGTTCAGGGTAGGCAGATCGTGGACAACATAATCCTCGTGCAAAAGGCTATTCGTTCTAGCTTGTAGTGGAAAGAAAAAGGTATGGTGGTCAAGCTAGACCTAGCTAATGCATTTGACAGAGTTCGCCACAAATTCCTCTTTGATATGATGCACAAGTTTGGGTTTGGTCAAGAGTTTATTAGATGGGTTTGGACTTGCATCTTTGAGCCTTGGATTGCCCCTCTGGTGAATGGAAGAGCAACGGAGTTATTTAAAGCCTCTAGAGGGCTGCGCCAGGGTTGCCCTCTTTCTCCTCTTCTTTTTGTTTTGCAAGCTTCAATTCTGAGTTTTTATTTAGAAAAGTGTCAGGTGGACCAAGAGATTATGGGTCTTAGGATTGCTTAAGGTGTCAAGGATATTAATCACGCATTGTTCACTGATGATTCTCTTTTGTTGGGTGCTGCCTCTGTATACTCTGCCTCCAGATTTAGGAAAGTGTTGGACAATTTCTGTGGTACTTCAGGTAGAAAACTAAATGAAGGGAAATGCCATTTTTATGACTGGAATACCTCCAACAACGAGCTTTCCTCAATTTCCAGATGTTTGGGCTTTGCTGGCTTTGCTTCTTGGAATTATTTCATCTATTTGTGCCTCACTATCTTCCAAAGGAAGGCACTACAGTAAAGATTGGCTCCCAATGGTTGAGAAATTTAAAAAAAAAACCAGTCTTGGGACTTCTCGTGGCTAAATCTTGCTGGCAAGACAGTGCTAATTAAGTTTGTTCTAACCAGCCTACCCATCTTCCAATTCTCGGCCATGTTGGCTCCCTCCAACATCCTCAAGAATATGGAGGAGTGGATTAGAAGGTTCTTTTGGAAAGGTGGCAAGCAAAATGATAGGAAGATCCCCCTTGTCAGTTGGGGCAATGTTGCTAAACCTCTGCTAGAAGGACGTCTGAACTTCAAGGACCTGAGGACTCAAAATATAGCTATGGGGGCTAAGATTTTGTGGAGACAAATAGCCCCAAAACTAGGATGGGCTCAAAAGGCACTTTGGAAGAAATACTTCAGGGATCAGAGGTTAAGAAGCTTGGATGACCTCACCCACACCATTAAAGGCTCTCATATTCACAGGCTTTGCATGCAGGCCTTACCACTGATACAAAAGCATTCCTTTTGGATCCCGGGTAATGGCAAGCTCATTAATATATGGACCGATAAAATTATGAATGAAGAACTTTTAGGTGAAGACCAAGAAGTCTTTGAGCTTCGAAGCTGGACATTGAAAAACGACATCAAAACTTTGTGGGATATGTCTACCTGCAAGGATAATGTGTGGGTAGGCTAGAAGAAACCTCTAATGTCGGATGGTCTGGATCAGGCATGGACAATCTTGCTGACTAAGCTGAAAGGTATGAGCCTAATTGGCATCAGAAAACAAGATAAGAGAGGTTGGGGCTCTCAAACTGGTTCTTATACTGTTGCTCAAGGCTATGCACAGCTCAGAAAAATTCCTCACGTTCCTTGCTACCTTGTGACTTAGAGAGGACTTTGGAGGCAGAAATGTGTGCCAAAAATCAATTTCTTCAGCTGGTTGTTGTGCCACAATAGCATTTTATCCGAGGACAGGCTTAAAAAGAAAGGCTTCCTGGGCCCTTCCAGATGTAACCTTTGCCTGGAAAATGAAGAAAATGCCACTCATTTATTAATTGAATGCAGGTTCTCCAAGAGCATTTGGGCTGACGCGTTTTCCTCATGGGGATCCACTATTCATCTGCCCAACTCGATTGCTGGTTTCTTTGTTGATTGGGCTCACCTCTATCTTAGAAAGTTCCCCAAAAACAATTGGTTCAAGGCAGCCTGGCTGGTTTATCCAAAATTCATTTTCTGGCAAATATGGATTGAGTGCAATCACATATTTGTTCAAGAGAAAGCGCAGAAGGGTAACCTTGTTTTGTCAAAAGCCAATGGCCTGCTCAAGGAATTTCTCGGTGAGAAATTTGAGAAGTTGGAAAATAAAAATTTAAGTCCTCAAAAACTGGCACGGGGGAGCAAGATTGGCCTCCAGCTTTCCGAGGATGAGAAACAGATCAAAACTACGAAAAACTGGCAGATCAGGCTTATTGAGGGAAATTTCCGTAGGTGGCTACATAAGCATGATGGTTCCTCCTTATTTCTTGATGGGGCCGCCAAAGGCAATCCTGGAATTGCTAGCACTAGAGGTGTCATCAGGAATGTGGATGGATGCATAGAGAACAAGTATGCCTGGGGGCTGGGTCATAGTACCAACATGCAAGTAGAGGCCATGGCTCTGTTGCAGGGTCTTAAGCATTTATAGGGTCTTGGTATTGAGAAAAGCTATTATTCTTGGTGACTCCCAATCCTTGATTCGAATTCTAGTGGATAACATGTCCCCGAGGGACTTTTGGCTAGCAAGAGTTGTTTCCAGAATAAGGAAGCTAGTTGGCTCCTTTCTTCAGGTGAATTTTTTCCACATTCTTCGGCAGAATAATAAGGAAGCGGATGTGAAAGCCGACAAAGCTGTCCTCCTTCCTGCAGGCATTCGGATAAGAGACGGGGTTGAAGATTGGGATCCAATCCCTTAATTCTGTTTCTCATGTATTACTATCTTTTACTTCAGCAGTTTGTCTGTATTCACAAGCATGGGGAAATTCGGGAAATCAACTCGACTAACAGAGTTAAGAAGATTCAAAACATTAAGGTTACGGTGTTAGTTTATCTATATGTTGAGGACAACTGATTCTTGGGCTTCCTAAATGTAACCGGCCAATAGGCTTTGGATTTATTTTTAATATAAACTATAACCGTTTTCATTAAAAAAAAAAGATAATTTCTTTTATTATTAATATCATAGACATAAATCGTAAGAATTAACTCACAAGACCTTAACCTATTTGTAGACCTAAAAAAAAAAATGAATGATATAATAAGGATAATATCTATATTTACTAATATGGAGTACTAAATATATATGTATATTATGAAATAGCTATATGTCAAAACCTTAAATCATTAGTATAATATGGAATAATATGTAAATATATACTTTCCGACTTAAATATATAAATAAATAGTTAATTAGTTATTATGTAAATTAGTTTCTTGTAAGAATAAACTCACAGGACCTTAACCTATTAATATACCTATTTGGAATGAAAACAAAAATCAATTACAAAATGATATATATATATATATATATATATATATATATATATATATATATATATATGGAGGGAGTGAAGGAAAATAGAGAGACAAGAAGGAAAAAAAGGACAACGACCAAACAAGGTAAGGAGGGGTAAAAACAAGGAAACTGAGCCAAGGACGCGGGGGGGGGAGGGAAGGAAAAAATGGGGAAACGACTAGGAGGAGAGGGCAGGGATCCAACAACTACTAATTTTCCAGCTGTCATCCCTATTGAGGTTTCTCGGCCTTCTTTCGATTTCTATGGCTTCCCTAAATTTCCGGTGATGGAAATGCGCCACCTTGGCAATAACACGAGCCTCCTCAATGCATACATGGTGCTTCGTCTTCTCCACACGTTCAGCCAGGGAGGAAGACCGAGTTCTCCTATGTTTTATGTCGACTGAGTGCTCATTAATCCTTTGATTAATAGAGCGACCAATCTCACCAACATATGGGATCCCATAGGAACATGGAATAACATAGACACCTTTCATGTCCTTGGGGTCAACCGGGTCTTTTACCAATCCAAGGGAGCTACGGATGGTGTTAAGGGGTCTAAAGGTAGAGGGAACATTATGCTTCCTAAGAATTCTAGCAATCTTATCAGTCGTCCCCTGGATGAAAGGGAGATGAACCCTTGAGACTCGCTCTTTAAGGTCTTTCTAGACCACTGAATTCTTGTTGGCTTTTAGGAAAACTTTCTCACCGAGGAGCCTACTATAACCATTATTAGCAAAAACATTAAGGAGATGAGCCTTCTCTTTATCGAGGCTCTTTTCATCAGAGATTCTTAGTCGTGAAAAAAACCATTTCATCTATAAGTTAGACTATGCCAAAGAAGGAGATTGACTATCTTATTATTATTATTATATGATTAAATATATTATTAATAATTGACCATGATTAAACCTGGTCAATCATATAATAATAATATTATAGGGTTATCCCAACCTTATTTACAAACCCTAATAATAATATTAAGGTTTGTGAATAAGGCTTAATATTTAATAATATTAGGCTTTGTGAATAAAGTGCAATGTTTAATAATATTTAATAATTTATGTATTTGGGCTTCTGTGATCCATAATGAATTAAGCAAAGTCTTTCGGTAGAAATCACATAAGAGAATTTTTTGGCCGCCGCGTTTCGAACCAACAAGTGTGGTTCATCATCAGGACTAGAAATTTTTGGCCGACACATTTCGAACCAACAAGTAATGGTAGTTTTCCCTTCCTTGATGTCCTCCTCTCAAGGAATGATGATGACTCTTTTTCTCATTAGGTATTTCGTAAGAAAACTCATACGGAACAATATCTTCATGTTAATTCTCATCATTTCCCAGCTCAAAGGCTTGATGTTCTCAACACCTTAGCGACTAGAGCTTTAAGAGTTTCTAATGACAACCATCAATGAAGAGAAAGCACATCTCCTAAGTGTTTTCTTTAATAATGGGTATAGTAGACACCAATGTAATAAGGCTTTCCTCAGAGCTGAAAAAGGTCTTAGTGCTAAGAAAGATACCAAGGATCGATTTTTTGGTGCTCATCTTCCTTTTATCCAAGGTACCACTAACATGATTATGAGGATTGTTACGCAGTAATTTGTCACCGTCAGTCACCATCCTTGTCACACCCCCACTGTCACACATTGGAGGACACATTTACGGACCTGTGACCAGTGACATAACTTGAAAACACTTGCATTGAGGCCTCCTGAGTATGAAGTTCAATAACCCTGAAGACACCTTCTGAAGATTAGCCTTGGAAAATGCCTTTTTCCCATTAGCGCGGGCCCACAGTGTATTACCCCGCGCCAATGGCTCAGTCCTTACAAAGAGGGCGCGCCCATAAGCGCTCTGTCCCAGAGCACGGCCCGCGCCACACAAATTAGGCATGATTTTTGGCCAGCGCATGCTAGAATGTTTTTTCCCTTGCGACTCACTCAGTTCCCTGAAGGAAAAAGCCCACAAAAGCATCCGGGTTTCGGCTTTTCTATCCAAGGCAATGGCTATTATGAGACATTACCAAAACTCAGAATGTGTCCACATACAATGTATATCTCCTCTCCCTTTATCTATAAAAGCCTGTCTCCCCATAATGAACAGGCTAGTTTTTTTGGAGGCTAAAGCAAAAGAGCAAACAAGCTAGTGTGAGAGAGATACTTTTTGAGCTAAAAGTTGAAAGTAAGGTTATGCTGCCGGATTGTTGAGAGAGAAAGTGATTTTGCAAGACGTGTCGGACTGACTGCCCACCCAGTTAGAGGAGTTTTACAGTGTCAAGCCTTAAGTGATTGTAATTTCTTCTCTCATTTCTATTTAATGCAAAGCGACTGTCATTATGGTTTCATTCATGTGTTACATCGGTGATATGTGAATTGTATCTTGCTTGACTGGTACATAGCTGTATGTTTTTGGATTTCATGCTTGTTGTGGTTTATTCTTCACTTGTGCAGGTATCTATGTGCGAATAGCGACCGGTCGGAGATAGAGGATAGGAGCGACACTTTCCCCCACAACAAACAAGCGTTGGATCCCAAGTTGGTCTCCTAGATCGACTTTTAAATTATATAGCTAGAAACTTGCATGCAGCGTGATTGATTGTTGCTAGACCCCTGTGGGGCTAGTGGGATCCACCTCTGTCCGCAGAGGGATTTACTCCGCAACAAATTGGCGACTCGCTGGGGAGTTGGTCTGTGATTGTTTAAAGCTATATTGTCTGATTTGTAAATCAAGGACGGAGCCTGAAAAAGCGGCCAGGCAGCCTTCGAAACACTTCCGCCATGCGGAAGTGAAGTAGATCAACATCCCTTCAGTCTATCTCTGGGTTGATTTACAAACTGGATGATATAAGTCTTGCTTTGCATGTCTTTTTACTATCATTGTCTGATCTGAACATTTTCTTTGCCTACAGTCCTTACTTTTTTTTATTCACTGGCCCTGTTTAGTTCTTTTTCTTTTTTTTTTAAGCAAGCTCGCGCCAGCGCGCTTGTCGTCTGGACAGTCGCACTACTGGGTGCTATCATTTTCATACATCTCGCGCTACGTTCTGGTTAGCGCGGGTTTCAGGCTCTCAGTCGCGCCTCTGTATTTTTTGCCTGTCAGTTCCCTGCCAGCGCACTTGTCGTCTGGACAGTCGCGCTACTGGGCGCGATCTGTTTTCATACATCTCGCGCTACGTTCTGGTTAGCGCGGGTTTCAGGCTCTCAGTCGCGCCTCTGTATTTTTTGCCTGTCAGTTCCCTGACAGCGCACTTTTCCTCTTGACAGTCGCGCTACTGGGCGCGATCTGCTTTCATACGTTTCGCGCTATACTCTTGTTAGCGCGGGTTCCAGGCTCACAGTCGCGCCTCTGTATTTTTTGCTTGTCAGCTCTCTGCCAGCGCATTTGTTCTCTGCACAGTCGCGCTACTGGGCGCGATCTGTTTTCGGACAACTCGCGCTACTCTCTATTTAGCGCGAGTTGCAGGCCCACAGTCGCGCCACACTGGTCAGATCTGTTTAGAAGCCTGTTGGTCAACCTCTGTTGCTTGGATCTGGTTTTTTTCATTATTTAAAAAGAAAAGAGAAAAGAAAAAGTTTATTTTTTGTTTTATCATTTAGTCATGTTGTGGTAATTCTTTTTTGTTTCAAAAAAAAAAAGAGTTTTTTCCTTTCTTATCGATTAGCTGCATTAGAATTATTTGGACATCGTTTTGTTTACATGAACCTCTTCGCTCTCCTGTAGCTAGTTTTCATAAAAACAAAACGAATTCAGTTTTTCATGTAGTTGCATTTAGTTTTTTCGAGAGATTACATTCGCTAAGGCCAGCAAACCGAAACTTAATTAAAAGATCAACGTAAAATTTATTCAATGAACCTAAC
Source organism: Pinus taeda (assembly GCA_000404065.3). Lineage (NCBI taxonomy): Eukaryota > Viridiplantae > Streptophyta > Pinopsida > Pinales > Pinaceae > Pinus > Pinus taeda. The sequence goes on from APFE031569810.1 coordinate 73,931, forward strand.
AACGCATTGGAATCTAACGCTCATGCTTTAGAAGTCTAGGCTAGAGACGTGTTCCGATGTCGTTAAGCCTGGTGGTTTATCGTCGAGTGGTTGGGTGATTCCTCCACGGTGAAGCGATAGGTACCAGTATGGACTGTGCTCCCACGTACCGTCGCGTA
>APFE031569813.1:10233-28758 GCA_000404065.3 Pinus taeda
ATATATATATATATATATATGCGTATTGTTGGATCATTGGGGTTTGGTTGGTCGAGTTTGACTGCTCGCCAACCGACCTATATTTTTATTTTTATTTTTATAATATAAAGGTCAACTATAAGGATTAAAGGACAAATTAAGTAGGTGAAAAATTCACTTGTTCTAACTTCTAGATTTTGTGCACCAAGATTCTGCCAATTTGTTGCCTCGTTAAGACTGCCATTTGGTTAAGTTTGACCAGAACTTTGACCAGTTATAACTTGAGTATATGAACTCAAATTTGAGTGTTGTTTGCACCACTTCAATCAGCTCGATGAGCACCACTACCTGGCTTTTGTTTCACTTTCATATAATGAATTTGATTTTCAAGCTATTTTCAAGGCCACTTCTATTTCGAGATCCTCTCGGATCAGATAGAGACAACATGATAGCCTAACAAGACAAGAAATTATGATGTCTAAGTTTGGGGAAACTCTAGCTCATCAAATTCCACCTGATGCTTCTCAGTTACATATTGGTTCCAAGCTCGGTACTATGCGATGACATCCCCAAACTGCATGATGGTGTCAGGCAGGAAGCAGACTCTAAACTCCATGGCTTTTGGGTACAATGTTTTGGAACCAATTTTTACTTCCCTCCAAAGCATGCTCAACATTGTCTGCACTTGGACAAGACCACCAATGTAGTTGTGAATGTTCTGTCTATTCACCTCCAAGTCCTCCTTGTTAGAAATATCTCTCAGTTGCTCCAAGTATTCCTCTTCCTCTTTTTTGACCCAGTTCTTGTGTTTGGATTTAGCGAGTGAGCCAAATATTGGGATATTGTGGGTCTTCACCAAGGAATCCATACTGTTGTATATCCATGCATATGAGGCCTAAATGTTGCCAATGAATGAGGAGATCTTCTTGATGTTTTGGATCAACATCCACACTTTTTTTTTCTCCATCTCTACTTGTGTCTTCATCTTCTTACCCATGTCAAGTGGTGCCCCTTTGTATCACATTGTTCATTCATGCATGACAATAATTGTAGCTTGCACATTTCTAAGAGTTTTGATGAAGTCTTTACACTGCTAATGAACGACAAGCATGCAGACAACTGCCTTATGCATAGTAACCAACTCCTCATAGAGATCCTACATGGTCCCTCCAAGTGTCGATACTTCATGAAGTATTGTTGTCTTCATTTCCTCCAAATGGACCTGTGCGGAAGCTGCATTCTGAGCTACTGTGTGGATTTGTTCAACTTCTTGCCTGGAATCATGCAAGTTCTTTCCCAATCGCTTCTTTTCATCCATCAAACACTGAGTGTTCAACTTTTCTTCACCTGTGATGGCCAATTTGGATGAGGAAATGGCTTCGAGATCTCTCCTGACGTCGACCACAATTACCCTTTATCTCATAAACACAAGATATGTGATATCATCTGGAAAATGTTTCTTATGCGTTTGTACAATGTTCTTCTGGATTTCATTGTACAAAAAAATGTACGTGTACATAACCAGATCATCGTCAAGAGGAAAAAATTCTCCTTCCTTGTCTGGAGCTGAATCTGTTGCTGGAGGCAGTGGAGACTGATAGTGATCTACTGTGTGCTAGGCATTAGGCTGACATCCTGATTTTGTGACTCCATTTTTGCCTCCGTATCATCGATCTCTATCATTAGTTCAATCTTATGACCAAGCTTATGATCTTGCATCTATCTTCCCTCCTCCTCTACTAGTTGTCAGTTATGTGCTTTCTCTTCATCTTGTTTCCACGTTGTTTCTTCTACTATTATGCATTTCCTTTCTTCTTCTTGCTACTTCTACTTCTCTTCCTTTTCTTTCTTCTACTTTTCTTCCTTCAATCTCCTCCACTACTCTTCCCTCTTCCTCCATTCTACTCTCTACATCCTTTGTTTCCTCGTTGCCTCAATTACTAAAGCCACTTTCATAATAGTTGGATCTGCTTTCATCTTGCAACTTCTTTCTCCCCATGGACTATGAGCAACCTTTCTCTTTCCTTTACCCTTCACGGGGTTTCTCCCATCTATTTCCTTTGCTTCTACAGTTGTTGCCTTCTATGGAGTGACCTGTGAAGCTCTTGCTATACTGACCAGCTCGCGAGGTCTGGAGGCATTGTAGAAGTTATTCTATGGATCCTCCTCCTGCCAATCAAATTTCTTGATGATCCACTAAATGTGAATTCTTAAACAGTGGTTTTTTAAAATACCACGGGGATCATACGAATTAAAGTCTCAAGTAGCGAATGAAAAATTCTCTATCACCTTTCATTTGGTATCCACGAATTTCAAGTTCTTTATCTCATACAATCTAATTTGCATAGGAAGACTTGGCCAAGGTGATTTATTATTCCTGTGCAAAGAAGTCGATAACCCTATAGCAAGATGATACGAAACTTCTTCCATGACGAGATTTTCAATGGTGTACCTTGGAAAAACATGTGGTGGCTTCTCTCCATTGGACACTCTAAAGAAGTTTCCATCTGATGAGTAATCCAGCAGGATCCTCAAAGTTTCATGGTCTCAGATGTTCTTGGAAATTGTGCCAAGATGAAGAGCTCATCGTGATGAATCTAGCAGTATCTTTGGTTTTTCAATTGGCCTTCGGGTGAAGGAGAAAAATCTTGTTGAACCCAAGTGGCAACTCCACATCATGACATATGGCAGGGCAGTCAAATTCAACAGGTGGTAAAAGTCAATAGGTGGTCAAAGTCAATGCAAAGTTGGATGGGCATATTTAGGGCTCAAACCCGCAACCTTGCCAACACAATGCCAAAACCTTACTAATACACCACGGTTCTATTTTGTTAAATAAAATGACACGAATTGTATTTAAGTTTTAAACTATGGTGAATAGGGAGGTGAGTTGCCAAAGCCCACCAACTCTGGCAGGTCCGCCAACCCAATGAAGGATAATGGCAATGGTAAACTTGGCGCACATTTACGTAACCACCGAAGCGGAATTGGCCACATGTAAACATCATATGCCATCGTTTAGGGGACATTACCACATCATCGAAGGAACAAAACCACCAAAGAGCAGGTTCGGTCACATGAAAACACTTAATTCCATAGTTTCCATGGGTTACGAGGTCATTCAACTGCTAGCCAAGACATATACCATGGTCACATGCTGTTGCAATAAATATTAAATGTGGTTGTTAATAAAAATTGCACTGCTAGATTTTTGGAAACTATATTATATAGTTTAATACTATTAATATATATTAATACTGTTGGTCAAATCATAGATATTTCAACTATGTTAAAATTTTGGTTATAAAATATATATGACAATGCTAATGTTGCCATGTATGCCCGAGAGGTCTACAGGTTTGACCTCGGGACCTGCCTAGGGCTTTATAAAAACTAATGCCATTGCACTAGAGCATTAGGAGTTGTACAATGGAGTTCAGAAACATGTTTTGTTTATGCCTGCAAACTCTCTTTTGAGCATAATTTGGCCATCGTTGGGCCTTTTTGACAACAAAGAGTGGCATTGGATAGTAGACTTCGAGGCCTTGTTTTTGACAATATCCAATAGTGCCTGCATGCACATTTCACATTGTTGAAATTTCATGTAAAGAGCCTCTTTTGAGCATTCCTAATATGACGGATTCCCTTTGGAAGTAGACTCGGAGGCGTAGTCTAGGAGGGATGAACTCCATCATCAATGTTTTTTGTGTTTGTGTCTTTTATTGTTCCTTTTCATTCTTATTTTCAGTTCTCAAAGTTTATGTTTAAGGCATAACAACAACTCAATTTCCCTCATTCATTCACATAAATGAACCTTAGTTAATGTTGGTGAAATTGCACAAATAATCAATCTTGTAGATTTCAAATCATATTTTGGTAGCAGAGGAAGGTTGATCATGTTTAAGTAGGATATTTTCCAATGTGAATGTTGACTAGATCCAGGTCACAATGTGGAGAAGGGAAACTTGAAGAGTTAAATCTAGAGATTGGAAAGAAGAAAGTCTTGTAAGAGATGACATGTTCAAATGAGGGAGAAGCTCCTGAGACAAAGAGTGAGGAGCAATTTTAGTAGATGTTCCTTAATATGCACAGGATGATTTCATAAATTTATGAAGATAAGAATACTATAGATGCAACTTCATCTTCTAAAGGCATGAAAGTGAAAAAGGACAAGGAAAAAGTTGATGGTAATGAACCTCCTTCTCTTCCATATTCATCTTCTTCTTCTTCATCTTCTGATCATTCAATTTCAAATTCAGAATCTGAATCAAATAAGAAACATAATAAATCTCCTTTTCTGAAGCTTGATGTTAAGTTTGTACTCCCCATATATTATTATGAAATGAATCCTGAAAAGTTAGATAACTGGATTAAAAAATTTGAAGTGCACTGTAGAATTCAAAATATTGTTGATGATTCTACGAAAATTTTGTTAGCTATACTTAGAATGGAGGGTATAACGTTTATATGGTGGGAGAGTAAAACCCAATTGGATTTAAAGCATAAAGGTAAAATCATCTCCTCATGGTATATGTTTATTAATGCTCTTATAAAGCAGTTCTATCTTTTAGGATATATGCAACATGTTGTAATACATTGGCAAAATTTGAGGCAAGGTAAAGGATAAAGTGTGCAAGAGTTTACATAGGAATTCAAGAAAAAGGTTTTAGCACTTACATTCCATTAAACATGTGGGAAAATTTGTTAAATTATATTGGAATTTTATATTCTTATTTGCAACATACATTGCTTATGTTTAATCCAACTAACTCTGATGAAGTGTGTGTAAAATCCATTCATATTGAATCAGGTGGAAAACCTTTTTAGTTCAACTTTTCAAAGAAACCATTTGAGAATTCAAAAAACAAAGACTCCAAATACAACAAAGGGAAGAGAAAATCAAAGGGGAAGAAGACGACAACAACTAAGAAAGAAAGAGAAAGGCCTACTTGAACTCATTGTCAGAGGGTTGGACATGATGATTCCAAGTGTTGGAAGCTTCATCTAGAGTTCAAGCCAAAGAATTTCCTTAAAAAGAAGGGTGAGAAGAAAGCTAATGATGCAATCCAACAAGACTTGGGATCTGACTCCAGTGATGAACAAAAGATAACCACTATGGTTTTGACAAGTAATCCTTCTGAATCTAGCTCTAGTTCTACTTGTTTTGTATCCTCTTAAAAATCTAATAATGTGATTGAAGAAAAGAAGAGAGTTGAATTGTTTCATATCAGGATTATCTCCAAGAACACTAAGATAGATACATTATTCGATAGTGGATCACTGGAAAATCTAATACCTGAGGAACTAGTAAGGAAATTGGGATTGGAAACTAAGAATCATCTAAAACCTTACCCTTTAGGATGGTTAAAGGAAAACATTTAGATTCATGTCACAAAATAGTGTCGGTTAATGTTTGCAATTACAACTAGTTTTGTTGATGAATTTCATTTATATGTTATTCCTTTGGATATATGTGGGGTTGTGTTGGGTGGTCCTTATATTTATGATTGAGATGCCATGTTTCGTAGAAAGGAGAATAAGTATCATCTTGTTAAGGATGGAATTGAATACATTGTCAGGGCACACACAAGACAAGGTTGGATTTAATCAATGTAAATCAAATGAAAATACTCATAAGTTCAATTAAAAAGTATTTACTCATGTTTATTAAAGAACAACCTAAAGATAAGCATGATCATGTTCAAGGGTGGGATTCTTAGTTTAAGGACAAATTGATTGAATTAGTAGATTCTTATAAAAAATTGTTTAAAGAAAAAAAAAATCTACCTCCAAAATGAGAAATACAACATGAGATTCAATTACAATTTGATGCCCCTCTTCTGAATATTGACATGCATCATATGTCGGTCATAGAAAATGAAGAAATTAAGAAACAAATTCAGGGATTAGTTGACAAAGGCTTTATTCAACCCAGTTCTTCTACATGTGGATCACCGATAATTTTAGTGCCTAAGAAATATGACACTTGGAGAATGTGTGTTGATTTTAGAGCTTTAAATAAAATATCCATAAAGAACAGGTATCCTCTTCCAAGAATAGATGTTTTTCTTGATCAGTTAAAGAATGTTGTTTACTTTGCAAAATTGGATTTAAGAAGTGGTTATCATCATATTCATATTGCTGAGAATGATATATGGAAAACTACATTTCAGACTAGAAAGGGGAATTATGAATGGTTGGTTATGATGTTTTGTTTATGCAATGCTCCAACTTTTATGAGAGTGATGGATGATATGTTTCATCCTTTTCTTCATAAGTTTGTCATAGTCTATCTAGATGATATTCTTATTTTTAGTTCAAGTTTGGAAGAACATGTAAACCATGTTAAACAAGTTGATGTGTTGTAAAGAGAAAAACTCTATCTCAGACTTTCTAAATGTGAATTTGGGAAAACTTCCTTAGTTTATCTTGGTTACATAGTTGGAGGAATTAATCTTAAAATAGATCCAGCTAAAATTGATGTAATCATTAAGTGGCCAAGAGCTCAAAATGTGATGGAAGTTAGAAGTTTCTTGGGTGCAGTTGAGTATTGGAGGAAGTTTATTTATAATTTCTCTATTATTGCATCACCACTTCATGCTTTAACAAGTTCTAAAGTATCTTTCGGGTGGAGATGAAAAAAACAAAAAGAATTTGATACACTAAAGTAGAAAATTGTTACAACTCCAATCTTATCTTTACCAAACCTTCAACAGCCATTTGAAAGAGAAACTGGTGCTAGTGGGTATGCAATGGGTGTTTTGTTATTGCAGAAAGGAAAACCTATTTGTTTTCATTCAGAAATTTTTTCTAAATCAGTTGCAAATTATCCAACTTATGATAAATAATTATATGCATTAGTGGAAAGTGTTAAAAAATGGAAACATTATTTAATGGGAAAAGAAACAATGATTCATACAGATCATCAACCACTTCACTACCTTCAATCTCAAACTAAGTTGCAACTGTATTGACATTATAGAAGGATGGTTTTTTTGCAGCAATTCCACTTTGTAATCAAATATAAAAAAGGTACCACTAATAAAGTAGCTGAGATGTGTTGGCTTGTTGGGGCTTGACCCAGGTTCAGAGTTAATTAGCCAAACAAATCCCTATACTACTGGCCCTTTCAGCAATAGTCCATGGAGCGTGGACTAATGTCTCACCCGAAGTAGTAGGGGTGGTGTTGGAACCAGGTTTCCGCACCCTTGAGATGTTTGAGGGTTTGGTTTGGTCCAACTGTGAGTCCCTTCATGCACTTTCCTAGCCTTCATGCCCTGATATATTTGCCTTCGCACAACCCTAACCCGAGTCTGAGGGACTTTCGCATTGCTAGAGCAGTGTTCTGCACTATTCCCCTAAATCATACCCAAAATATTACTTATCTTCTTATACCCATCAGTTATCTTCGCGTAATTGGATGACTTATGTTATATTTATTTGTTTTAACACATTCATATGAGTTCACGCAGTAAATAAATAGTGAACTTGCAATTCATACTCAATAATACATAAGATAGGAAAAGATACAAAAAAAAATGGCAAAACCTCTCTTTATTAATTCTTCCAATGGTTACAGACTCGACCTGCACTGTGCACTCAGTTTCAGGGGTCTATGCACTCAGCTGTGGACTACTAGGCCTCTGCGCACTTAACTCCAGAGCCTTCTCCTATTCTACAACCCAAAGAAATGATTTACCCTTGACTCAATGCTTCATAATTTTTCTCTATTCCTCTTCAATTCTTCTTTCTACGATTAGAGCCTCGCTCTATTTATACAATCCCATGGTCCACAAACCATGGGTAGATCTTTCAAACCAACATTATATTACAAGAACAAGGGTAGACAACCCTGTGACTCTATTATGACTTCATACTCCACGCCCACAAATCGCAGAGTATTTACAATGGACTTAGTCAAAACTTGGGCTTTAAGCCCCAAAACATGCCTTGGGGAGATTCTACGCCCAACAAGCCCCCAACACAAACATCATGACTCAACCTCGAGTCACTCTGTCGGTGCGGAGATCTTCATGCAGAGACCCACCAACTCTACTCGAACAGCTGCAAGGTCGGTAGTGCACTGAGTGATTGCCTGTTGAATCTGTTGTACATTTTGTTCCAAGACTCCAGTGTCGGAACTGCTTCCCTGCTTCTGTTCCTATGTCTCCTGCATTTGTTTGAGCTTTTCTTCAATTGTTACTATAATGACAAAGGCCTCATCGATACAAGGCTGAACACACACCTTCAAAACTTCTTCTCAGTGTCGTGTTGCGTCCACTTGCTCTTTCAACGCTTTGGCCTACTGCATCCATGTGAGCCTCTGAGTGAGGGCCACCATCTGTGCGGTCCCTTTGATGTTGTCATACTACTATTGGAGCTCACATGCCTCTATCTCTAAGCACTAGATGCTGGGGTCCTCCTGTAGATTGGTGAGGACCTCGAATGATTCTGCCAACATTCTGGTGTAGTCCCTTACTGCACTATTGATCTCTTCCATCCCCGATGTAATAGCATTGGCACACTATTCTTTGACTTCTGGAGGGGTGGATGGTTGTGCCTTCAACCACAGGTCTACTATTTGAAGGTTCAGCTCCAGCTGAACCTTGGTCATTTCTTCTCGCGCCTCATGCACCCCTGCGGCTAATCTGTGGATGTGCACCTCTACTGGTGTGTCTGTTGGGATGACTAGCTCAGGGATCATCTGGCAGGCTTCTTCTAGTACCTATACCATATGTCTGTGCTATGACACCACTTTGTCACACTATAAGCTCAACTGATCCATGTTGATCTTTTTCTCGTTCAACACTTGTAATGCGTGGCTCTCCCTAGCCCGTAGTTTTGCAGTAGTCCCATCCTACAGAACATAGAGCCTCTCCTATGGGAGTGTAACCATGTTGATCCGTATCCCTTTAAGTGCACTAATTGTAGGCCTGTCAGCCTCATTTTTGTAATTAGTGCCCCTTCTATTAGCATTATTGTGTTTGTTGTCTGAGCGCGTAGCATCTGCTCGACTATAGTTGTCCCTATTGTGAGGTTGGTCAAAAGGGTACCAGCCTTAGGAGTGTGCACCTGCAACTGCTGAAGTTGCGCTCGGAGGGCCCCTGACATAATTTGATTCTCTTGCTTGAATTTCTGGAGGGCCTTAGAGGTGACATCACACACCATCTTGCTTATGTCATGCAGATCCCTCTTCGTAAGGGTGATTAGGCCGATAGACAGCTTCGATGCTTTGACCTTCTTGCGCAGCCCCGTCCGCTCGCTCGAGAACTGGTGCTTTAGTTGTGTTGATGCTATTTGTGGGTCTGTGCTGCCCTCATATTCCTCTATTTCCATCTCTTTCTCATGCCCATGCGAAGATGACTTCTGGCGCTTGCGTGTATTCTTGGCTGCCTCCTATGTTGCTACTGCTGCAGCCTTTTGCTATTCATTTGTTGTCTATGTACCATCCTGTGCCTCCTGCGCTTTTGCTACCACTGCTTCTTGCTTTTTCTATTCTTCCAACTATGCCATGCATAGTTTGACATCCTCTTTCTTCTTCTGTGCAAGAGACTTCTCCATCGCTATGATGTCTGGGGTGCACCATTTCGGTAACCATGTCTCTAATACATCGAGAATCACATCATCAGTGGCTATGAAGGGTATATTGTTCCATTTCTTGGCTAGGTCCTTGCGCGCTCTGAGATATATGCTATGGAAGTCCACTTTAAATTCTAGAAAACTCTGTAGGCTGTTGTAGATAGTGGGTGATAACCACAGCTTATGGTTAATCCCCATTCTAATGTTCATCTCCATGAACACCCAAAATATCTTACTGTCGTGGATCTGGTTTGTGTCCTTTGTGGCACATAGCGAAGCGTACTTCATGGCCTCTGGAAAATCCCTATCAATTGTGGGGAACTTGCTGCCCTACGACAATTCCCTTACCACCAGCACAATGGACAACAAAATCCATGCATAGTGGAATGTCTTTCCTTATTCTTGTGCCTCACAAAAATTTTCCAGGAACTCCTTACACAAGAACTCAGACCAGTTAAATTGGACGCCCTCCACACACTACTTAGTAAGTGCCACCACCAGCGCAGGTACCTCATCCACACGACACTTCCGCATAACTTTACTTGCTAGTATCTGAGTTTCCATGCAAACCGCTTTTTTGTTGATACTAGAGATCACGTAGCCCCAATTCTTCTTCTCCAGCTTGTATTTCTTCTTCATGGCCTCCGCAATGGCAAAATCGTTGCTCTTCCCCTCCGAGATATCTGCAGGATCATCTCCTTTACATGGGAGCTAGGTAATGCAATGGATTAAGTGGTCCATGATGGGGATGGGCTCCTCCGGCCACAAACACCCACCTTGTACCAGGCAGAGAAGTTGCCTAATGATGAATATCATTACCAGGGTACAGTGGAAATGAAACACCCAAAGGAGGTTTAGTAACCATGCCTTTTCTACTCTGCATAACCACTTTTGTGGCTCCAATTCAATAACCCCCGCCACAGTGATTTGTTTGGGCTTCATGAGATGCACAATCTTTAGATGAGGGAATTTCTTGTGGTTAGCGAGATCCCAATCTTCAAATTTCAAGCTCGGCACCTGTCCCTAGTGCGTGCCCTCAAAGGTGATGTCATTTCAGGAGGAGCATAGTCTAGATAGAGCTCTTGCTCTCATTAAGGCCTTTGGGCACTTTCATCTTCCCCTTCCGCAGAGGGATATATGTGGGCAGTTTGGTTGGAGGGTGTGCAGGCTCAATTTCTTCCTCTATGACCTTGTCCTTGTCTTCTTCAATTATTAGGTCCTTTAGGTCTTCCTCTTGCTCATCTATTTCCAAGTTAAGTGCTTTCCCTTTCTCCTCCATCATTAATCTGGTGCACAGCAAGTTTCGTGGGGACACACGCACCAGAACCATCGACTGTTTGTCCTTCTTCAACCTTGACATGTGTAGTGATTTAGGGATTTTCACCACACTCCTGATGCCTTCAGGGGCATCTTCCATAGTAGGGCCTTCGTGGCCTCTTTGGTGGTCATTTCTACAATTTTCCTAGCTTCCTCAGATGCTGCCATCTTGCTCATCCAGAAATCTCTCAATTGCTTAATCAGGGGCTCAATCAGTGCTTAGCACAGGGAAAACAGATCTTAGGTTAGAATACATGGGGCATACAATAACTCAATTCGCAAATGACTAAGTATTGTTTTTTGGGCAACCCTTTGTCATTTATAGTGCCTTTTGAATTTGAATTTGACTGTTCCCCCCAAATCTGGTTCATTAATGCTACCTTGGCAACAAATTTTCCCAAATCTTGCCCATAAAGCACATCTTAAATGCATTTTTCCCACTCCATTTGGTCTCAAGTTGAGCATCACATCATGAATAGCGACTCCAACGATCACTTTCTAGCCAACCCACGCAGCAGTGCAACCCCCCTTGTGTGGTCACGAACCTTGTGACACTTTTCTTCTGCACGCAGTTCCAACATCGCACAACTCCTGGGCAGAGTAGTTTATAGTCCTGTGCCTCCTTTCAACTGCCTAGAGCACTAAGACTATACTTCCCATGGCTAGTCAGGTGGTCATGCCACCTTTATATGGTTTCAATCGGTCATCCATCACTTTTCCTGGAATACATCCAGCTTTTATTGTTACTAGCTGCATCGTGCACTTTATCATTTGTAATGTGCCACCATGGTTGATCCGTTTAGTAGTGTGTGGTCCAATCCAAGGCATCAGGCTGGTCAACTCTCGGCAGTAGTCCCCAAATTTTTCAATGTAATCAAGTGCACCCTGTTTTATCACCTTGGTTTTCTTATCGAGAAAATCCTTCTTTATTTCGTCCTCACATTTCTTGACTTCCACTTCTAGCAGAGCGCTTTTCTCCCTTAATCGCATCCTTTCTTTCATAATTTCCTGGAGCCTAAGTTCACCCTGTCAGATTTCTTCCTCAGGTCCCATGTGTTCTGCTTCATTCAGCTATGCAATCCCTTCTTCCAAGGCTCCGTGAGCCATCATATCTACCAACACTGCTATGCATAGACTAGTCATTTTATATGCTATGGGGATTATGGTGGTTGATCCATACACTAGCCTCAAAGGTGCCTGCTCCGTCAGTTTCTTGCATGTTGTCCTATAATCCCACCGAACCACTGGTACGTTCAGGTCATAATCAGTCCGCTACGCCTTGTGTACCCTATTCAACACTTCACATACTTCGTTAAAGGCTTCTGCGTGGATAAATTTCTACATATTTGTTCCTTCCATACTCCGTTGTTCCAACCAGAGGGTTCATTCGTTCAATTACCTCATCTACACATGCTTACTGACCGTGTCTCCTAACGCAAAGGTTGTGTGCAACCACAAAAGTTCTGTAACATATGCCTGTATCCATCTAGATAGGTGCACATGTGGATCAGTCCGACTAGAATTCTTGTCTGTTAATCATAGTTGAGGCTTCCCAAACCACATGCGCATCATTCTTACATTCACGCTAGTTCTCAAAGCTTCCTTGGTGTGTACCCCACCACTTCGTGGGCATAGCACGTAGTACCCATTTCAAAGCCTTGAAATGTTTCTGTTTTGGTACCTCCCTTTCGAATCTGTTCAGGAAGTCATCTACCTTGCTTAACCCATCATAAGTATGTAGATCCCTTAACTCTGTTGATATGCAACGCAGTGATCTCATCATCATGTTATAGTTCAGCGTGGTTACCTTGTGTAACCAATTCTACAATCACTCTATCTCCTCGTCAGAATCCGACGTACAAGAGCTTTCATGCTCCCATGAGATTCGTCCATCTATGGTGGGATTCACCTAGTCTTTCTCTCGTGTGGTTATCTTGTATATGCAGTACAAGTTGTTGTCGCTTTCATAGTCGCACACTGGCTCCATGTAGTGTAATCCTTCTGCAGGGTCTAAAGGTACATCTATGCGTAGAGATTTATCACCCCATTCATGTCAGTGGCCTAATCGATTCCTAATAGCGTGGGGTAGGAGTTGCTGTCATCAACAATCTCTATCACTTCAAAATCTTCTAGCGCACTAGCTCCTTCAATATCCACTATGATCCCTTGTAATCTTCCCATGTGTAGGATCTTTTGTTGGTTCGCCATCTGCAGTTGGATACGAGACCATTGCAGTGTAGGCCTTCCTATGTACTCCCATGTCTACTTCAGTAGAACATTCACGTCTGATCCTAGGTCTAGAATCACTTGGCCCATATCATATTCCCCAATCTATGCGGTCAATCTCATTTCTCTTCCAATCCTCGTCACATGCTTTCCAACCTTCCTGACTACACGTGGTTCTCTTGGCACGGTCCCAACACATCTGTTTACGAGTTCTTGTAGTCCCTTTACATCCTTGCTATTGAGTAGCAGCTTCATGCATGTTTCTAGAAATGTTGTGAGCATTGAGGGGTCCATTTCCAGCTCCAGTCTGTCTTTGCTTCCTGAAGTGGAGGCATCAGCGAATCTCTTCCTAGCTTCCATGAAGGTTTCCTTAGCACACTCCAAATCAAACTCTAGTTCTTTCATTCAAGCCTTGCAAACCCAAGTACTATATTCAAGTTGCTTGCCTTTATCATCCCCTATCGTGATTCCACTTTGGAGCACAATGTTCACATTAGGGTCTTCCTCGCGTGGCTCAGACCTCATCATTTACAGGTTTTGAGTCGAGGGAGGTTGGAGCATTCCCTTGTTGCACAACCTTGCTATCAGTGTGGGACAATCCTCCATCTCATGATCAAACAATGTATAATACATGCATGATGGATGCGTTGGATTTGTATCATTGCAGGCATAATGTTCCGGTCCTTTGCAATTGTAACATATCAGCTGTCTACGACCTCTTCTAGGTCCTCCTCCACCTCGACCTCATCCGCACCCCTGAAATCAGGTTCGCTCCATTCCTGCATTTTGGTCAAGGGGTCATGTTTTGGACTCAAGGCGTCATGCCTCTGGTCTCAACGACATTGGTCCTCCTCCCGCAAGGTAATTTGTGAACACTGGGAAGTGGTCCTTGTCATGACCTTGACCCTTACATTTAACACACCATACATCATCGCACACCTCTGGGCAAGCTATCCTATCTTGTTTCAGACTCTGCATCTCAAGGAGCAAGTTTTTCAACTATGCGTGTATCAGATGCACTCCTAGGTTAGGATCCTATATTGGGGTCTAATGCAGTCTCATTGCAATATCCAAGGCCTCGACCTGCGTGGTTAGCCTTTGTTGTGACAACGCGTTCCTTAAATGCAATGTTAGCAATGCTACAAACCATTTGCGGTGTTGTTCATCCATAAAGGTCATGTTAGCTTCATGAATTGTGCACTTCAGTCTTTGATCCAACTCCCAAGGGGTATCACCTGGTAGCATCGTGATCTCTTTGAACCCAACGATCAACTGTGCCTCTGAGTTTGGCCTGCTAAATTCTTTATTTAACGCAGTTTGGATATCTGTGGTCCCCGCATTCGGATTGCCATTGGAATGCTTAATGTACAAGGTTAGCACGCGATCCTGTAGAGCACTGACCAATGTTGCTTTCTTTATATTGTCATCCATAACTCCCTGCACTTCCCATACAACTTTTATCATGAACCAAAACTGGTCTGGATCTTCATTCCCTACCCCTTCGAACACTAACAACTTTATCGTGCTTGCAATATTGACTCACGCTGGTGGCAGAGGTGGTATGGACGAAGATGGGGGTGAAGATAGTGAAACTAGAAGGTGTGGGTGGGGGTGGTATGCACGGAATCCTCTACCTTATCAAATTGATTGCACTTCTTAGTGAGACCTTCGTGAGATCTTCCTCATCCCCTCGTAGAGGTGAAATCAAGGGGTTAGTTTCTAGCTCTACACTTCATTCGTTTCTATAAATTCTCCCACTTCGCGTAGCCCCAAACATCTATTTATTCGTATAACTCGCTTTTCACAGTTGTTAGGTTCCTATACCAATAGGTGTCATATTTCATGATTGATTGTTAAATTGCCAAATATGTCATCCTTTCCATGCTGCAAAGGTTCCATATTTCCATGAAAATAAAAAAATTTAAAAAATTAAAAGAGGGTATGCTCTAAAAAAAAATCAAAGGGAAAAAAGAAGGAAATGGCCAAGAGAAAAATGAAAGAAATGAACCCCAACCAAAGGACCAGGAAAGTGTGCTAGCCCAAATGCCACTATTGTTCCATTTTTGAAACATTTCATTGTGTACAAACAGTGATTTTTGTCACAGTTGAGGGAAGGCCAAACAGCTTAATCTTGTCTTCTCTAGGTTTAAATTTCTTGTCTTAGAATAGAGAATAAAACCTGTCCAAACTGTTCAATCTTGGCAGGTAATTAGCTAGGTAGAAAAACAAGGGTGCTCAACAGCTAAATCTGAGTCCCTGGAAGAGATAAGGGTAGACTTAGATAGGAGGGCAGCTAAAAGAAAAGAAGAGAGTGAGGATTTTCTAGTTCAAACGCACCCAATCAAAAAGAAGAAAAAATGCTAGGTGTAATAGGCTGGGTAGGCAGTTTGATGTTGCAGAATGAGACTTGTGATAAATTTTTTCTTTCAAAGTGTTAAATTTACTTCGATCACAAGTGCAAAGCAGATTCCCTTGAAGCAGCGCAAGCGAGGCATGACTAACTCCCCTTCAACCTTTCCCCAAATCATTTACTAATTTTCCCCAGAGATATTAAGATCTGCTTAATATCACTGAATCGCTCATCTCATTCCATAACATTTGCCTAAGTAAGAATCTGTTTTACTTAGGGGCTGGCCATATTTCTTGTATAAATTCTTATTCCCCTTTAAAGCCTAAGTTTCCTAACATTAAACTTGGCGCTTTCAGTCAAAATCCATACTAACTTCTAACTTTATTATATAAATCCCACTTTATTTTCCTCCCCATATTAAAAATATAATAAAAATCCCCATATAAATATGTATCCCCGCCATGGTTGAAATATAACCATAAGTATGTTCTTTGGAAATTAATAAGTTTATTTGAAACTTATTAAGAGCCCCCTCCCCGTGCCTAAAGGAATTAATCAACATCTGGTTGATTAATACCCAAACCCCAAGCTCTTAAAACCATAAAAACATGCTCATTTGAATTTCCGCAATGCGATCTAAATCGCAAATTGCAGATCTCAGTTTTACCCTGCCACCTCTGTCTTTTCCGATGAAATTTCGCAATGCGATTCCGCGATCTCATATCGCATTATTGCCTGTGTAAACCTTCACCCCTTACCGTCTGCTATGCTATTCCACGATGCGATCTGATCACATATCACAAAATCGCATATCGCATATATATGAAGACTCCAAAACCCCTTTCCCTCCACCAACGCGATATTGCGATCGCCCATCCGCCATCCGATCAATCCCCGCACATCCAATGGCATATATTGATATCGCTCTCTCCTGGCCCAAAATCACTCATCCCCAAAAGCAGTGCAGGCGAAGCATCTTACCACCTTTCCACCTACCACGTTGTCTGTCCCGTACCTCTTGCTAACATCATTTGTCCTTCAAATCGAAAATCTCCCACTTAAAGTCATTTTTTTCAATTAAAGGGTAAAGAGGTCATTTTGTTATATTTTTTCACTCAGCGCCCCTACGCGCTCCAGGTACAAAAGGGACCAAGATCACATCTTCAGCCGTTCCGACTACCTCTAACCAGAAAAGCTCCAAACAACGAGCTCGCGGCCTCAACCAAAGTTACCATTGTACAATCCTCCTTTTAAATACTGTTCGAGCCAGCGCTGAAGGATTTCCTAGCCCACAGAAAAAGAAATAAAGGGATCAACATAGATACTTGCTTCCCTATCCAGTGGACCGTCAGAAACATGATTCACGAAGGGAAAGGCAATAAGGGGACATGTTAGCAGTTCTATTTTACTATACAGTTATGAGCAAGGATGGCTCATCACTAAACGGGTGTCAGAGGAACATTAAAGAGGATCCAAACAAGTCAAAGAGTATTAGTGGAGAATTAAAGGATAAATCAGATCAGTATTAAAGAGTATCGGAGTTGACTAAGAGAAGCAGATCAGAAGTCAAGGAACAGTTATTACAAATAGTCGGCACAGAGCTACAAAGGACAGCTGCAAGCCAAACCCTGAACGAGCCAGCTTCCAGCAAAGCATAAGCTCGTTGTTTCTACCTTGCTTGTAACTTACGATAGGTTAAACTTAGATATTATCTCAGAGCTTTTATGAGATATGGGTTGTATATATTTTATGATATAAATACCTCCCCAAGCGATGTATTAGTGGTTGGCTGGTGAATATCATTCTGGACTTGCGCTGTATATTTTGAGAACCCTTCTGAATAAAGATTGTTGGAATGCTTTGCTGATGAACATGCCGGTTGTGGAGTTGATGGCAGAAGAATATATTACAAAATTCTCGTGTTACCTCATGGATCAATAAGTGTTTTTAACTCTCGTGTTATTATTTCTGTGTTTTAAATATCATCTAAGTATCATGTTCTAAATTGCAGGAAAAAAGAATAACCTAGAATTTACTTTGCTGTACTATTTTCTACAGGACTAGCATAGGCAAGAATTCTTTATTGCTCCTGTCTCCCTGGTTCTTACACTCTGAATATAATTAAGGAATTCTTAGCTGCTCCTTGGTATTATTCATTCATTTTCCCTCTATTAGCATAATGAAAGATTCTTAATTTCCTTTCATTCCCTAACCCCATTTCATCTTATTCCAACTTGAATATTGTTCCATGAGTAACTATCTTGCTCTGTAATCCCTTCTCTTCCAAAAGAAATCATACCCAGCAATTCACCTTCATTGACTCCATTAATCCAATGGTTTGAACTTCTCACACTTTGCAGTCTTGTTCTATTGAATGTCACCTTCCAAACATCAAACAAAAACTTGTGCTTCATAACTAGCCTAAAATACTCCAAAACAAAGCTAAATTACAAAGAGAGAGCCCTCTCTGGTTGTAGGTAGGCTAGAACCTGCAGCTAAAAGATTGGTTAGTGGTTACCTCGGCTGTATTCCCTTTAGGAGGTAGGGAACAACCTGAGTGATAACATCATTGGTGACTCCGCTGGGGAACTGAATGGCTATTTCTGATTCCTGTCGACTTTAAACAGCTCTTCCAAATATTTGATCTATTCCCTCTATTTTAACATATTTAAAAGAAAGCCCAAAGCCTCCTAAATAGAATATTGTGAATGACCGTGATTGTAAAACATTCCCAAAAAAACACCAAAAACAAATTTAGAAGCTGGATCCAAAGAAGAAAACTTGGTACACTAGGTCAAACCCTGACCCAGATCCTCTAGCTATTTTTGGAAATCCCAACTTGATCCCTAAGACCCTTAGGAAACAAGAAGAACAAGAAAAATCTGTTGATTCAAACCCTCAAACAGTTCAGTAGAACTATATCCCAACTCCTTCTAAAGTGTCAGTGCATCCTCACATTACTGCTGCTTCTCCTCGTTCTTCATCCACCTCTCAAAACACCTTCTCCACACCCCCATCCACTACCCATATTTCCACTCTTGTCCCCCTTGTTCCAGCCCTTTTACTTCTTCCTG
>APFE031569815.1:0-14654 GCA_000404065.3 Pinus taeda
CCTGTAGGTCACAAAAACTAAATCCCTATGCATAAAAACAAGAGCACACATGGAGCATGAAATTCCTCTAGATATGGAGTAGACAATAGAAAGTCGCATGAGCAAGGAAGTTTGAATTTTTGACCTAATATAGAGAATGTGAATGTGTTGACTAAACTTGTGTTTGAAGGGGACCGGAAAATGCATATCAAGTATGTTATTTTGATTTGATCGTTGAAGCTAGTATATGACAATAATTGATAACAGTTGCAAGGGTTTGATGAGATTTAGCTTGTTGGTTTAATATAGATGAGCAATTTTGGAGTTTTGATGTGATGCTTGATAGTTCATATATATGCTTTGTCTTATGGGTTGATTGAATTCATAGTGATAACAAATAAAGGTTTTGATTTGATTATTGATGATTTGCCTTAATGACAAGGGTATGTGAGCATAATAACTTTCAGTGACTAATTTTTGTATTTAATAGTGTTTTTGTATTGGCATCATTGGCTTTGGCATATTGGTTAGAGTATAAACAGTTGTGATCCAGTATGTAGTAATATCACAACGAATGTGTGAAACTTATATGAATTATGACAAAAATAATTCATCTTATTATATGGATAGCCTAACGGAGTTTGATATTTCTTAACAAAATTTGTTGACATAACAATAGATGAAGTCATAACTTGGTATTTGGATGTGAGCTCTTCTTGATACTTGGTATGAAGAGTTTATTATAGTGATATCGGCAAAAACTTTTATGACTTTGATATTAGTCTTGATTTGGCATCTAAGGCTTAATAAGCTAACTTAGTTGATTTGAATTGCACAATACTTATTTGTGTGAAACTAAGTATATTGCTTTAATCAATATAATTTTTGCAAATAGAATTGTATGGTTTGAAGCAAGCTTCTTGAGCCTAGTATGTCCGCATTGACAGTTACTTGGTGAAGCTAGGAAGATGTGTTGATTTGAATCTCTAGTTCAAAAGTGGTCCAAAGTATGACTTTGATTTTGGCTTTATATGTTGATGATCTATTCTTGATAGCTAATGAGCCTTTGATGATCAAAGTAAGAGGGAGTTGGCCTCTGAAGTTTGAAATGAATAATCGTGGCATGATGAATTACTTTATGAAGTTTGAAAAATAAAATCTATATTGTGAATTTATTGAAGAGTTTTTAGAAAGTGGAAATGCAAATCCTTGGACACTCTGATTGAATTTCAAGAAGTTATAAAGAGATATTGTTGAACCTGACTTCACAATCGATAGTTGATTGAAGCATTTATGTTCTGTGTGAACACTCATCCATATATACATATGTTTTGCAGAGAATAACTTAAGTCAAATCATGATTGAACCGCTTTATACACATTAGGTTGCCGCCGAACACCCTTCGAGATATTTGCATGGGACGATCAATTTTTGGTCTAAGATATTCTTCCTATGATATATTACTGCATGGATGTGTTGATGCTATTTGGTATCATTATTGATGAGATGAGCACATGTAGGTTCTACTTAAGTATGATATCCACCATGACATTTTGGATGAAAGGTTTGTAGCTTTAAGCATGATCGAGGTTGAGTGCGATGTTGTTAGCATAAATAGATATGAGGCAAGTTGAAGAAATTCTTTAGAAATTTATTTGGAACAGGTTCTAGATGTGACAGTGATACATTGCAATAATAATGAGTGGGATCCAATTGAAAAATAATCTCGTATATAGTTGGGGTTAAGATATCTTCATATATTGAGCCGGTGTTGTTATATAAGACAATCTTAGGCTTCTGGTTGCTACCTCTGTGAGAGGGAGGATGAATGAGGTATATATATATTAGTTCTAATATGATATTTGATTTGATGTTCTGCATGAACATGAGATTATTGTTATTGAGAGTTGTTTAAGCTGGCACCAGATATGAGCATGTTGATATGATTCTGATCAACAAAGAGCAGGACTGATCCAGGATACTGAGCCAACTATTCCCCCATGTCTGAGCTCCCAGGGTGAGGAATTGAGATGGAGGGCTTTGGGGTTGAGGGAACTCTAGACAATAGAATATCACCCTTATCTATTACCCATAGGGTCGGAGATGTTTCTCCCCTATCTTGGTCTATGGCTTGTTGGGAATATCACTCCCTGTCTAGACAATGAGTTGAAAGATTGCTTGGAGGTGTACAACCCAAGTTGATTATGATGCAAGTGATCTACCACATGGATCTTGGGGATCATTGTTGGCAAGATCAGTGGGAAATAGGATGGATGAGAAATTGTTGATTGACATAGGGTGGAAGATGTTTTCTCCCTTATGTTATGAATCCTATTGCTCGACAAAGGGTGGAAGATTGTTGCTCCCCTATGAGATGACTTGGGATGAGAGTTTCCCATAGGACCTTCCTCATTGTCCATTAGATATTGGGTTGAGACTGAGCTCCTCAATGTGGTTTCAGGTTGAGATGTGCTCCATAATGTCATTCCAAATTGAGATAAGCTCTCTGAAGTTGTCCATGTGAATTGAGGGTGGTAGCTTAAGCTCCCCTTCGATGTCAAATTATTCTTCTTTTAGATTCGAGAACATTCAACATATGAGAATATACAATGAGGAGATAAGAATGAATAAGTATAGATAAGTAGTGATGACTTTGATGACGAGATACTAGGGATAAGATATGATTTGATGACATGATACTTTCGATGATTACATGTTGTAGTTGGAATTTCTCCCTAGCTAAGAGGAAGCATTAATTTGGCAGCTCAGTGACAAATTCCAATCATGGGACTATATTCCCCTTTAATAGAGGACCAATTTTGACTATTAAAATGCTCAATTCGGCAAAGGGAAAGTGTGTTTTTGAATTAAATCCCACATGTGCTCAAAATGATAGGTTGGCTAAAAAGAGAAATTGGATACCCATGGACAGCTATAAATACAAGTCAAGTGACCGTCATTTGGACATCATCATGATCATTCCTTCTTGGGTTTGGCTCATGATGAGCCCCGGTATTACAACAAGAATGTTGCAACTCCCAAGGCTATCAACTTAAATTATCCACCCAGGGTTCGTACAAACTTAAGAGGCGTCGACACTATATGAGCAGCATACAGTGTGTCCTTCTTTCGTTGATCTAATGCATTGAAGTGAATGTCATAAAATCAAAACCTAAACTAATTGTAGAAATGGAAATGCTACTATATTTGTAAGCAATGGAAATGACGCTTGCTCAAATGTAAATGCTAATCCTAATTGCATAAATGTAAAGGCTATAATACTTGCAAAAATGTAAACATTAAGCTAGCAAAATGTAAATGTTGCATGGAAAGGAAACCTAGTATATGGAATGGGAATAACAATGCTTGAAATAGAAGCCATAGCTTAAGAATAAATAAAGTAAACTATTTTAACTTAAATGAAGGAAAAAACATGTAATCAATCACTGCATTCCAAAGAGTTTAGATCCATTGACAGCGTTCATTAGATGTGGCAATCAAGAAAATCATTATTGTGTTATCCAATTCATAAATTTGTCCACTAACCCAAATTACAAAGGTGAATTGTAATGCATAATAGGAAAGGCTTAATAGTTCTTTGGTCTTACTCAATCATGGATCAAGAGCATAGGGGTCATGATTCAATCCTAAGAGACAAAAACCAAGCTTTTGGAGCAAATATGATCAAGTTTACATGTGCTACAAGGTTGTTATTCCTCACAATAACTTTTCGAATGCCCAAGGAAATCAATGAAAATGAGATGGGACAATTTTTTTTATAAAGTAGGATGTCCTAGGACTCCATTACAAGTGGAAATTCTCAAAAATACCCCTATTAACATGTGCTAAAAAATAGCAGAAAATTACTATTATAAAAATTGGAAATTCAAGAATTAGTGAGCTAGTTAACCTACCAAATGCCTAGCCTAATCAAGTGAAAATGTTATGGGATAAATTTTGTTATTAAATTGAATGTTTTTAGGACTTAATCCGAGTGGAATCAACTCAAAATAAGCTCGTTAACATATGCTAAAAAAATCAGAAAAATTACTACTATTTTTCTACAAGAGACTTCCAGAAATTCTAAATTTCTGAACTAGCAAACCAATCCAAGTAGCTCAACGATGAATATGATTTTTCAAAGTTTTTCTAAGGATGAATCATGCTTGTGAATCTGTAAATAACCTGCAAAACAACTCACTTCAATCATTTAAATAATCTAACCTACAACAAAAGAATCATGAATAGTAAATGCAAAAATAAGAGATTCAAGTGAAAAAGACATTTAAAGAAACTATACAAGAGGGCTCTGAGGCTCCTAGGATGGCCAAGCCCAAGGATAATCAAAGTGCTATGAAGGAAACCAAGCATTATAAGCTAAAAATGGCACCAAACTTCATTATTTGAATCAATCCAAGTAAATCTTTGCTAGAAATGAAAGAGGAATTGTTCAATAACAAGTTTCCTCCATAAGAAGACTAAGAAATATGTGCCCCAAGAGGAAATTTTGAATTAGTAATTATACAAAGTAATGAGGAAGAATTCTCCTTGAAAGGAGGGAACTTTCCCCTCCAAAATTTCTCAAAAATTGGATTTGGTTCCCAACGCTATGAATCTGCATTAAATGGCAAGGAGCACATTCCTAGATTTTCTCAATCACTAGAGATCCAAAATTTTTGCAATAATTTGATAATATCTTGTTCATTTATTATCCAATCTTGACCCATCCTATAGCAGGCATCAAGTCCCTAGATAATCTCATCCCCCATGTCTTCATAATCTGCCCAATATTCTTACAATATTCTACAAAAATAAATAATATTAGGCACATAATATGCAATTATCCTAAGCCTTCCTAATGAACATATTAAAGTTAAAAATATGTCATCTAATGCAAAAAAGAGGTTTAATATGCTAAAGGATGGTAAGATGGGCCTTAATTTATGTCTAATTTGGAGGTTCATCAACTCGCACAAGTTTGAGGCTGCATCGCGAAGATTGGTTCGTATAGATATGAGATTGCAGGGTTTGAAGCTCGCACGTTTGTTTAGGGTTTCTCTTTCCCCTTTGAAAATCAAAGAAATCCTATCCCTTCATGTATTTTTAAGTTCAAGGATTAAAATTTTCTCTTTCCCCTTGTTGTAAACAATTTCAGGGATTTCTACCTCTGCTAGTCTGAGGGACAATTATTTGACCTAACCCATTAGGCCTTGGATGTTAGCTAGCAAGATTTTCATGGGGAATTCTCTAAAGGGGTTAGTATCACTTCAAGGGCCCTAGTAATAATCATTTAGTTTCCTCAGTTTATTTCTTTGATGGCTTGTTCTTGTGCTTTCCTTCCAACAACGAGGATTCCCACTTATCCAATAAAGTCTAATCCCAGCTCATAAAGGGGACATATAACATTTCGCCAACCTTTCATAAGTCATAAGTAATAATGGCCTCCTCTTCTGGATTAATAGTGAGAGGAATATAACCTAAAAATGCTCCATTGGCCTTAGGCCCGCCCTCTCAAAAGGTTCAACATCATCAGAGAGATTAACAAGAGGGAGGATAGTGCCAGAGAGGGATTTTGTCAACTTTGGAGCATGGCCTTTAGGTTGCTTAATTTTAACAAAGGGCACTAACCCTAGGTCTATGACACCTCTCACAACTTTTTTTAAATATAGAATGCAAGGAGAGG
Organism: Pinus taeda; assembly: GCA_000404065.3. Lineage (NCBI taxonomy): Eukaryota > Viridiplantae > Streptophyta > Pinopsida > Pinales > Pinaceae > Pinus > Pinus taeda. The sequence goes on from APFE031569815.1 coordinate 5,663, forward strand.
AGGGATTTAGCTTACCCATTTCATTCTTGCTTACATTAACCACTTCCTTGGGAGCCACTAAAAAAATGCAGGGAGTTTGAGATTCAGTGCTATAAATTTAGCATATTTCAAATGTACTTCATATGCCAAATGTAGTCTTGTGCCAACAATTATGGGAATTGACATATCCTCAATGATAAGTCCAAAAACCCAATCGAATCCAAAGCCCACAAACATATGTGAGCTCATTGCATGGGATAATTCAAAATGTTCTTTGATATTGGCATTTGTATTGGATTCCTCCTCAGAAAAAATAGGATTTTTATTTTAGAAGGATCTTTGAGGGGATCCTATTTTATTCTACACTTTTTTAGTGATATTCTTTGAAAAATCCTTTCAGGCATGACCATACATATGGTGTTGAGAGAAACAAAAGGGGATATTGAAATAATCAAGTAGTTGGAAATACCTTTTCCCTTTGAAAGCTACATTAGTGGATTTTCAAAGACCTTTATTGATATCAAAATTAACAAAATTTAAGCATCTAATTCAAATATATCCTCCGGAAAATTATCATGATCCAAAGTGGTCTCCACAAGTTGATTACCAATGGCTTCTAGCGCTTATTCCGTTAAAAAATCTATCATGGTAAGCCTTGGAAATTTAATCCATATTGGGGTATTGGACATAGACCATTCCTCTACATCAAACAAGGGGTGCAAATGTTTTTTGGATAGGTATGATTTATCCATGAACAAAACATCCTCAAGAAATGAAATGGCATCTTTAGTAGACTTGCAAACAAATATAAGCCATCCATAGGCTAAGATATGAACCTTTGGAGAATACCCTAGGTAAATGCCCCGATACCTCTCCATATAGGACTAGAGATAATCCATCCCAACTCATCGACCAAGGAATTTTTCAACTAGGTTATGCCTAGATAGGTTCAGGATCTAGTTCACTACTACATCTTTTTTTACTATGAAAGCAACCTCCCCTCTGTTTAGAAATATAAGTTAGTGATTAGGTGTTAAATTGGCAATTAGGGCCAAACTCCATGTGGGTTAGCTTATTTATGGTAGCTGATATTTTTATTGGATCCCTCTCATCGAGAGGTGTAGGATTGATCCAAAGATCATCCGATTCCGATAAGTATTTATGGAGATATGAATTTATTTTGATTATGTAATCATTATCAGGCCGACCATCTCTTATGTAGGCTCTAGAAGCCCAAACGTCATGTTTATTCTACCTATACGTTTTTGGTATAAACATATGAGGATTTGATGTCATTTGAACACACATTCTTGAGTGATCTCCTCCTCTCCACGTCTTGGGTTTTTAGAAAAGGAGTGAGACACCAAGAGTAATACGCTGACCTTATGGTAATGCCCTAGCCGCAAGTTGATCTATGCAGCAAACAGAGACACCTATACATCGTCAAATGGAGATATCTCATACACTGGAATGGAAGACCTTATACGCAATTATGGAGACCTTGCCGCAGTCATTAAGGCATCTCAACGCAATAATTGAAGCTATCTTACATGTTGTTCTTGAAGACTTCTTGTACGTTGTTCACAAGTATTCTCATACGCTATTCAAGGTCAACCCTATACGCCGTTCAAGATATGTTGGTCATTGATGATACCTCTACGTAAATCATAGATGATATTCAACGCATATATAAACACTTGTTTACACGTTAGTCATACACTGTTCATGCAGAGATATAGAAGCTGCTCCTGGAAACATATATATACACAAGTAATGGTGACGGTTACACACATGACTTATACGGATACATGGAAACATATATATGTTGTCCAGAAGACATACCCAGGCACGCAATGGATCTGGTAGCGTGGTTACACAAGGCACGCAGTGAATCTGGTAGTGTGGTTATACATGGAAACATATATACGCAATCATGATATACGTTGTCCAGAAGACATACACAGGCACGCAGTGGATCTGACAGTATGGTTATACGTGGAAACATATATATGCAACAATTCTATATACTTGTATACATTTTCATACACAAAAAACGCAGGTCATAAGCAGATATGGAATACGTTGCAAGCCTTAGGCTCATAGAGAGTAGCCGCAGTAGGGTTTGACTGCATCTAGGGTTTCAGTGCAGTCACAACCTCAATGCCAGGAGAAATGAATAATGTCATCGCAGTGAAGAAGAGTCTCAGCATACCTATGATCTGAAGGAGTTATCTCACATTCTTTCATATTGGAGCAGATCTGCTCTACAGGATTTATCATATTATTTGGTACAAATGATAAAGGAATGATGTAGTCTCAGTAGCATAAAGGTTACATAATAAGGCAGTAATGAGAATCATTGTCTCAACAAATATACAGTGATGACAAGGGTATATTGCAACAGTCCACATAATGATGACTTCAATGAAGAACTCATTGACATAATGTAATGATTGTCTTAGTGCTGAAATGAGGAGGATCTCAGCAGCGACGGAAAAGAGGATTAGAGATCTGGTATATGGATCTCGGTGACATGGGCAGCATGATAAAATCATGGACATAGGCAGCATGATGATATGAGCATTGGACAACAGTATGATGTAAGAGATCATGGGCTGCATAGGACAGCAGCATGATGATGATGCATATTAGTATGGGCAGCATTATAATATCATGAACATGAAGAGCAACATGATGTCATATGTAGTGGTGCAGCAAGTGGACCTAGATGCAGCACTACGATAGGTGAAGCCATCACCTTGGAGAATCAGTTGAAGCAGAATGTCTTCAACTGATCTCATCGTTATAGGAAATGATCCAAACTAGATCTAGATAAGTCAAAGTGTTGACTTCTATTATAAATGTATTATCTCTCTCTCTCTCTCTCTCTTACTCTGCTGAAATTTGAAGAACATAAAAGAAGAATTGTTAAAGGGTTTCCCCACACATTGTGGGGTTTGTCCCTAGCTAGCGCCACATCTTGTGTCTTGGCTTGTCTTCTATGATTTATATTTATGTTCTATCTGCAGTTTAATTTATACTGATGTGATTGCTAATATGGAAAAGAAATTAAATAAATTGCTCGAGCATAGAACATACCTAAAATTAACATTAGGCTAGGGTTTATTCAATGATTTCTCTTAAATTGCCAAATTCTTGTGATATTATTTTACTAGTTTTCTTTCCATCATCAAGACAAATGCCAAAAAAAAATGAAGATCACAAACACAAAAAAAGGAACACCAAATGTAGGGACTCAGACAGGACAAAACCCTTGGGAAGGGAAAAACCTAGTAAAACTCTTCCAATAGATTCAAATAAAATTTAGATGACCGAGACCCAAATTACCAAGAACACCTTACATCCATCAAGTTAGCCTTGTGTAGATACAACACATCTGCTAGTCCATTTCTTCATAAGTCAATGACAAGTAGTTCATCAAGATGAGTGTCCTTCTTTATGCTCATGTAACCTTTGCTTCCTACATTCATATAGAATTTTAGTCCTGTGATTATAGAGAGCTTCGGTCCTGTAGTTTCCTAATACTTTGGTTCTGAAGTAACATAATGCCTCAGTCCTGTAGTCACCAAATACATCGATCTTGCAATAACATGACATCCAATACTTCGTTGTCCTGCAATACTTAACTTCATTGTCCTGTAATACTTAACTTCGTTGTCCTGTAATACTTAATTTTGTTGTCATGTAATCCTTAATTTCGTGGTCCTGTAATCCATATGAACTTCCTTGACAACTTCTCAACTGGGTTGAGTTCACTTGGGTAAATAGTTGTTTATTCTTGTATATTGAGCCGACATGAATAATAGGAGAAGTCAACTTGTAGAAGAAGAAGTTGGAGACAATTTTGAAGTGCTTGAGGCTGACTTGATGGATGGGGGGTTTGACATGACAAAATTATTTTCTTTCTTTGACACTGTTGTAACTTAAGAAACCAATTTCCTGGCTTTGTAGAAATTATGCTTAATACATTAATGTTTATAATTATTGTCACTTGTTTGTCACTTAATTGTATGTTGTATTCTCAAATGAAGGACCTGAAAGACTTGGTTTCTAACCCTTAGTACTTAGGTGACATGAAAATCTGAAAATGCCATTTGATTGCTGAATATAAATGATGAATGAAGAAATCTTGAAGAAGTCAAAGACAATATGATGTTTTACACAAAATCTACTATCTGTGACACTTGGAGAAGTTAAATATAATATGTTGTCTTACACATAAACTACTATCTGTAACTTAGAAGAATTGCAGAGGTAGGAAATTCAAGTAGGAGCGTTCTTTTAAGGGATTTTAACTTCATTTACATAAGCAAATAAAGACCTACTGGTTCATTACCATACTTAAAGGAAGAAAACATATGATGACACATAATAGAGAATTCACAAAATCATACCCAACAATGTGTGGAAAACTTTTGATCCTTTCATTAATCAACAATTTTATCAAGAATACGGTGGCCTAGTCTCCAGGTTCTCCAAAGTTCGAACCCTTTCTCTGTAAATTTTCGTCCTTTTATACGTTATGAGATAGTTGGTAATCACCAAAACTGTCAAACTGCTTAACTATCTACTAATTGTCAAGTAAAAATCACTACAAAATATTACATTAGAGGGTAAAAGACACCTCATTCTCAAGAAAATAAAATAACAATAAATTTTGAATTAATGAAAGGGGATTTGGTTGTGGAGGACTAAACTGTAAAATTCATAATCTCTCTATGTTTCTGTGTATTTTTTGCATGAATGGTCAATCCCGGAGGTTTGAATTTCCTTCAAAATGTCCTTGAATGTTTTTATTTTCCAGTTTGGCTTGTAGAATTAGAATTTGTATGATCTTGTATTATCGCATTTAAATCCCCATTCATTGTGTATTACGATAAATCGAATGTATTTCGAACAGACAGAGTTTTAGTTAGTGATATTCTGAATTCAATAGATAATAGCTAAACTTGGCGGAAGTGTTAAAGTCATAGCGAAATAGAGGAAAGCCTGACGAAATTGTGCTAAACCCCGAAGAAGAGCGAAAGTCATCCATTTTAAAAATCCAATAGATATCACGATCATCGCGCACCAATAAGATCATGTGTTAGTTGAGGAGGAAAATCAGTTTTTATCAGCGAAGTTGTTTATCTGGTGAGTAAAATGTGGTAAGCGGTTTTTTGAAATCCCGAGTGATTCCATTAATTGAGTGGCACGTAGCACTAGGTGGAGAGAGAAAAACCACTTTATTGGGTGGGTAACCATCGTGCAAGTGGTCCACCCGATATGGTTGTCAACCATTGGATCTCGTCCCTTTCGATGAATTACTGCAATTGATCTGGACTTCAACGATTAAACTGCATTTCATACATCGTCACGTCCTATTTCCAAAATAAACCTCGTCCATGTTATCCGCGCGACTACCGTCGGATCTGTGGCCTGTTGATCAGAAAACCCAGATCTTCTCGCTGGTTTCTCACATTCATAAGCCATCAATCAAATAAAATAAGTTATTTCTTTTAAATTTACGTTTTTCCCTTTATTTCCGCTACAACATAATATTTGATTTTCCTTTCATATTTTGATTTTTCTTTCATTTTGTGATAAAACTGAAAATAAAACTTAAATAACAGTGGATGCTACAACATCTGGCTCCACCTGGGGATAGTTCTTTTGCCACAGAAGCACTAAAAACCGCAAATCAATGCCTTCACCTCAGGCATGGAGTCCAAAATTCTGAAAACCCTAAAATTTGAAAGACTAAAACCTGACATTCTTGAAATCTGAAACCTCTGCAAACCGGTTTCCAACTGGGACAGTCACCCTTATTTATCAGCTAAAATTAAACTAAAGAACTGCAACTAGAAACCAAATTCTCAACACCTAAGCTTATTTATGTACAGGTTCCTACCTATGTACATGACTGATCTCAATCAGGTGAAGTCAGTCTTCCAATGGTACCAAGTTAGCATTTGAGTCCCTGATCTAGGACCATTCTGCCAGTGAATTTTGAAAATACAATTCATCCTGAACAGAAAATAAACTATGCATAAGGGAAACTCACAACAAAAATTAGGAATATATCCACAAAATGATATGTGTAGGCTGCTAATAAATTTCTCCATGTAATCTGCCACGGGATCTTCAAAAGTATAAGAAAAAATATGGTCCTGATCAGCTCCGAAAAAAATCTCTATGTATGAAGGTTCTTGCTCGAATAAACCTTTTATTGGGATAATATGCTCAATAGAACAATCAACAACATCTTTAAGAAAATGATCTATCTCACTTTTATGCCTCCACTTTTCATCTTTGAGATTTGATTGAAAATAATTTGTAATTATGACCTCAGGAAATAAAAGAAAATTTTTTACATCACTATATGACATATGGCCAACTTCAAATAGATTGTTTACCTCTGATCCATGGGCATCATTGTGTTCTTCAATGCAATGATAAACAATCTCTTTATCAGCTTTCTTTTTACATAAGATAGCCTCTTTTGCTATGATGGAATGGCTCGACATATTGTTGTCCAACATTTCCCACTTGCTGGTTTTATTCTCTATGTCCAACACTCAACTGATGAACTTGAAGACCTTCATCCCGTTCCTCACCTGAACCATATTTGTTATAAATAGGAGGACCATCAAATATAACAAAATAAGATCTCTGAGGATTTATTTGCAACTTAATTATTTCTCCCTCTTCTCGACTGTTGGGCAAAAATTCTTGATGCATGTTTAAACTTTTCTCTGTTTTAATGCTCTCTTGATTTCCTTGGAACAAGGTCAACAAATTCTCTACTTGTGAGATTATTGAAGAAAAGTTATTTTTTTAACTTTTCTACATCATTTTGAGAAAATGATAGTTCTTCGCTTTCAGAGACTTGCTCATAATTAATTTGGCTATAACCTCTCTGAATGCTTGATATATTATCAACATGATCATCAGTTTCTTCAGCAGGATTATTGTGAGCTTTTAAAGTTTCTTTAGAATCATAATATTCACAACAACCTTCAAAAATAAACTTGCGTGCATAAGAAGCTCTACAAAAAGAATTGAACACTGAATGGAAATATTTCAAAGATGAAATGCTTGAACAAGGCAGAGACTTGTACCAAACCTAGCTTCTTGGTCCAAAGAAAACATAAACAACTTTATCTTCACATCTTCATGAATGATACTCTATTGCTCCATGCATTCATGACACTCTTGGAGGTGTTGAACCGGATCTTCATATTCATTTCCACTGAATCTTGGAAGATACTCATTCCACTCATGAAATGTAGGCATATGGCGAGGATAGCCGGCAATCCCAGTAAAATCTAGTGGGTCAAATTTATTGGCTAAGAATGTAGGGATAACCATTAAATCCCAGAAAAGAAAACTCCAAAGTGAAGATCACAGGTGTGAATGTACAACCAACTGTTGAAACTTGTCACCCTCAAGAATCGGCTTCAAACTTAATAAACCCAGGGAAAAAATAACTTCATGTCCCTATTCCACGGCAATGGCGCCAATTAATGTTGTACCTTAAGAAACCAATTTCCTGGTTGTGTAGAAATTGTTCTTAAGACATTAATGTTTATAATTATTGTCACTTGTTTGTCACTTAATTGTATGTTGTATTCTCAAATGAAGGACTTGAAAGACTTGGTTTTTAACCCTTAATACTTAGGCGACATGAAAATCTCAGAATTCCATTTGATTGCTAAATATAAATGATGAATGAAGAAAGCTTAAAGAATTTAGAGACAATATGTTGTTTTACACAGGATCTAATATCTGTGACACTTGGAGAAGTTAAAGATAATATGTTGTCTTACACAGAAACTACTATCTGTAACTTAGAAGAATTGCAGAGGTAGGAAATTCAAGTATAGGAGCGTTCTTTTAAGTGATTTTAACTTCATTTACATAAGCAAATAAAGACCTGCAGCTTCATTACCATACTTAAAGGAAGAAAACATATGATGACACATAACAGAGAAGACACGAAATCATACCCAACAATGTGTGGAAAACTTCTGATCCTTTCATTAATCAACAGTTTTATCAAGAATACAGTGGCCTAGTCTCTAGTTTCTCCAAAGTTTGAAACCTTTCTCTGTAAATTTTCCTCCTTTTATACATTATGAGACAGTTGGTAATCACCAAAACTATCAAATTGCTTAATTATCTACTAACTGTCTAAAGTAAAAATCACTACAGAATATTACATTAGAGGGTAAAAGACACCTCATTCTCAAAAAAATAAAATAACAAGAAATCCTGAATTAATGAAAGGGGATTTGGCTGTGGAGGATTAGACTGTAAAATTCATAATCTCTCTGTGTTTCTGTGTATTTTTTGTGCACGAATGGTCAATCCCGGAGGTTTGAATTTCCTTCCAAATGTCTTTGAATGTTTTAATTTCCAATTTTGCCTATAGAATTAGAGTTTTGTATGATCTTGTATTATCGCGTTTAAATCCCCATTCATTGTGTATTATGATAAATCGAATGTTTCGAACCCATAGAGTTTTAGTTAGTGATATTCTGAATTCAATAGATAAGAGCTAAACTTGGCAGAAGCGCTAAAGTCATAGCAAAATAGAGGAAAGCTTGACGAAATCATGCTAAACCCCGAAGAAGAGCGAGAGTCGTCCGACCTAAAAATCCAATAGGTCTAACAATCATCGCGTGCCAATAAGCTCATGCGTTAGTTGAGGAGGAAAAGCGGTTTTTATCAGCGAAGCTGTTTATTGGGTGAGTAAAATGTGGTAAGAGGTTTTTTGAAATCCTGAGCAATTCCATTAATCAACTGACATGTAGCACTAGGTGGAGAGAGAAAAACCACTTTATCGGGTGGGTAACTGTCATGCAAGTGGTCCACCTGATATGGTTTTCAACCATTGGATCTTGTCCCTTTCAATGAACGACTACAATTGATCCAGACTTCAACGGATTAAACTGCATTTCATACACTATCACGTCCTATTTCCGAAATAAACCTCATCCATGTTATCCAT
>APFE031569817.1:2875-21925 GCA_000404065.3 Pinus taeda
CATAGGATTCACTTAAATAAAACCTATTCTTAAAATGGGCAAATGGAAGGTTGTAACTCCTAATTTCAAGGGTTAAATTTACCTTTTTTACCCTCTCCCTTAAAATAAGGTGGGCTATTTGAGGTGATTTGTAAAAATGTACTATGATACAAAATATTAGCCCACTAAAAATTTAAAACCCCTTAATTTCGCCAAAGGGCAAACATTCGCTGCTAAAATTTTCTATGTTCCACACTTCTCACACCTTTTCTCCACACAACAAAATAGTAGTAGCTTGATATTAAATTAATATATAAAAGCTTCCTTCACATATTCTTTCAACCCCCTAGTTAGCTACTTGGAACCTTGTCCATTCTGACATCATTGGGAAGAGCAATAGTAGTGTTAAGCACAACAATGTTAAAGCACTCACCCACGAAATGACCACTCACAAAATTAGTCTTTTTTTGGTTTTAAAACGATTTGTCATAAATATCCCTCCAACAAGGAAATTATGTCACATCAAGCCTCACTCAGTCAATAGAAAATTAGAAAGATAGAATATTTTTGTTGTCCTGTAAATTTATATATATATTTACAAGAAAACAAAAATATTCAATATTTTCCCAAAACTTAAGTTAAAATTGCAAAAAAAAAAACCACAAACTGATCAAAAGTCAACCAAATTTGGAGGAAAATAAAATGCTATAATCATTAACGAAACAAGACTAACTAAATTTTTTCACTCTCCAAACTCTGCACAATTCAGTCTCGACGATGTTGTTGAGTATGAAAAACTAGTGTTCAGTTTTGCAAAGAAATCACAACAACAAGGTTTTTGAATATGAAAAGTTAGTGTTGAGTTTCATCAAATTTTAAGTCAATATTTTTTTTATAGAAGAATTACACGTTAAGATGATTATTAAGGACACTGAAATTGGTAGAAAAGGAACTCTTTGGAATACACTTGTTTTGGTTATCTCAAATAGTTCTAATAATCACAATTTATTATAATTTTACTTTACCCAGACACTTACCCATCTGTTACTAGGAAAATTTCCCATCCCTTGGCTTTGTCAATCATAGCTTGTCTTATGGATGCACACATTGAACCTCTTGGGGTATGTGAACTGTGAAGACAATTTTCCCGTAAAGTGTTTGGGTATATTTCTCATCCCTTGGCTTTGTCAACTGTGACTCATCCCCTAAATGGCACATTTTAACCTCTTGGGATCCGTGACCCACAATGATGACACACCAACGTTATCTTGTGATGATGTCATGCCTACGTCACGCTTCCATGTGGCCTCTTTTGAAGGCACCATCTATCACTTAGTTATGGGCCACAAGGCCATTTCTTGTTATTTTGTGTCATGTTGTCCATATGCCATTCCGTCATTTTGTCCACATCATCTTGCCACATTAACTCCTTCCTAGGTCCCATCTAAGCCTGGACCCTCATGTCAATCAAAACTTCACTTTTATAACATTTATTAGTGGCTTACCGTTGTGGAGCCTTCCTATGACACTCCCACGCCATTGCGCTCCACCTATCATTGGAACAAGGTAAGTCTACCTTCCTATCAGGTCGTGCTATGATGGGATATAATCATTATATGATAGATATCCCTCCATCTCATGGTATCCATTATCTACATCACTAAAAGTGCTTAACACCCCACCATGGCCCGCAACTGCGCCATGAAAATTCTCTGACCCTTGACAAAAGGACTCTCCATCACGCGATTCACACCTACTGTGAGTTCCTTAGGAAGGTACACCCACTCAGCTACCAGGGCATGTCGGGAGTGTATCCACTAATTGAAGGTAGTTCTCTTATTTCAAACACCCATTAACACTTATAAAATATATGCGTCTATTCCTCCTGAGTTGTAACATCGATGAAGTTCAATGACTCTTACATAGAGGTCACGACTCCATGACTTCCTTCTCACAGGATTCACATTCAATCAATCCCATAAGACACTAATATAATTTTTCCACATTAAGTAGAGATGTTCTTGGCTTTTGCATGGAGCATTTAAACATTCGTATAAGTTGATAATGGGAGAATACACACATACATCCAACCCAATGGTGGTAGGATAGGAAACCATGCACAATAATGAAAATAACTAAGAATGTTGGAATCTCTTAACCCAAAAACTCATGTTCACCATAGATATACAAGTTAGCTAGCAATGAGTAAGACTTTTATAAAGGCATAAAATTACCTTTTTACTCAGGCATTATTACAACCAATTCATGGTAATCAACACCATGCAACCTCGATAAAAACCATACTAGACATTTTTGGTCCATCCATGCTTTACATGTCATTCCAAACATACAAGAACAAAACATTTTGATCAACAACACTAGTGCACCTCAAACACACACAAAACATATGAACTATACTACTAAGGGGATCATATGAAAACTTGGTCACAACAGTGAGTTTCCTTGACCTTCAAGATATAAAAAAAAACTAATACATAAGATATTAAGATAGTCAAGAAATACATAAACACCTTGCTCATGAAAGTTAGCTACCAACTCATACTCATATTAATAGGAGATAACCAAATGAGTATAAGGTAACAAACAATTCTTGGCTAGTATTAGACCACCAGGCATAAACATAACAACTCTCCTACAATGAGTCAACAATGTTAAATCCACCTAGCTTAGGCAACCCATAATCACCACAATTATTTTAAAAGGCCAACTGGACTGTCTATATGTCAAACTAGATGTTATTACTCAAATATTAGAAGCAATAATCACTATTCATTCATGGCATGAGTATTTACAAAGTAATAAACAATTATCCTATTTAGAGGAGGGACTTCGACTCTCCTCCCAACCATAGGTTAATCTGCATTCAATCCTTCCTGTAGAAAAGCACCCCCAAGCTAGATTCAGAGCTTGAGTAGTGAATTTCTCAAGGGAATATGCTCCAACTAATCAATGAAACACACAAGAGTCTAAGGGTCCCATAGTGATTCCACTTGAAACCACAGTAGGACTTTTCCAACCACTATTTCTCCTCCTCAATAACAACTCCTTGTTCCTCTCTATTTCACAGTCATGCATTCCAACATGCCTTCAACCAACGCCTTTGTCTGTGCATTCTTTTCTCCAATCTCTTAACCACTCTCCTCAATACAAGATCATTTCTCCTCTTCCTCCCCTTGTTGCATTCTCCATCTTCCTTTGTTTGTTTGTTTCTTTTCCATTGTCTCTATGTGTGTCCACCTTGTTCCTCTCCACATTTTTTTCTCTCCTCCACTTCCTTTGTGTGTTGACCACATCAACATGTTCCACGAGACCTAGACAACCCCATCGTTGTTGTGCGTAGGTGACCATACAACCTTAAAATGCCTATATCAAATTGTCTTGAAGTCCTCTAGGAAGATAAGTGACTTCTTAAATGCACCTCTAAGTTTGGTCATTTCCCCAAGCACTCCACCTAACAACTTCTCCACTTAAGATCTGAAACCATGTTCTCTCCTCAGCTAGTCATTATATTACATTTTCCACACTATTTACATGGATTAAATTCATAACAATTTTTATAAGAGAGATTAACAAAGATACTTATGATAAATTATATGTTATTTATAAAAATTAAATTAACAAATTATATTGAAAATTCTCTTTAATATTTTTCAATTTTATAAAATTATAATATTTTTATTTAAAAAATTATTATTTCATATAATAAAATTATCCATAATACCTTAAATCTTTGAAAGTTTTGTATTTTTGTAAACATTATAATTAGAAATAATTGATCACATATCAAATTGATGAGAAAATCCAATTTAATAGACCACATGTAGAATTGGTCATATGTAACATCCCCTGGTAAACCTCGTGGAAAAGTACATAAGTTAGAATTTTTTTATGGAACTTACCAACATGTAACTCAGTTACTTATTCCATATTCCTTCACTAATCATTAGATTAAATCTCCATCATTACATAGAGTAAATTTAGAAATGGAATAGTAAGTTACATAACATAACAACCATTGTTGTAGCATAAAACTTCATATTGTAACCTTGTTCCATTTTCATGATTCTTTAGATAGGTTAGTTAATCACATACTTTATAACGTAAATGTCATGTTATGAAAGGAAGAAACATCAATTCAATGGCACAATATGAAAACACATCATTGAACACCTATATACCTTGGAAACCTCATAGGAAAAAACCAATAAACGCTTAATTATATTAAACGTCTCATGAGGGTGTTCACCCCTTACTCATTGGTTGTAAGGGATTCCATCCCTTGACCATTACCATAAAATATTGAAGATATATCTTCTTAAATACAACATAACTTTATAGAATCTATTACATTAATCATGATATCATTTACCACCAATCTTCGAACACTATTTTTTGTGGTCTCATTCTTCCCATTAATGGATTATTCTGTAGTTGACATTCCTTCAATCTATGTGGACCACTAGTTCTTTGCCTACCATAATGTTAAAGGTAATATGCCCTTCACATAAATTACCATCATTTCCTACAATTACTACTGTCAGCAAAATCTAAAATCCAAATGATAAATATTTACTAGTAATGCTTCAAGCATCTTTTCATGTGCATAATTAAAACACATACAAAGTATTGAGACATGCCTCTTATTAACACTATACATGCATTAATTAAAAGTATATAACTATCAAAACATGTTTGTTTATCTTTAAACATGTATGGTTATGATACATGTCGATCCATTCATAACATATATGCCTAAGGTAAAATACATAAGATTACTAAGACATGCTTGCTTATCCCTACTTCACATTTATCATGAGAAACAGAAACAATTACATTCTACTTCTACCTCCAAGAATATGGTAATATTTAAAAGAATCTCCATGGTTATCATTATCTCTTTGCACAAAAAGAGGGAAAAACTTTCCAAAATTTATACAACACAACTATTAATATTTTCTTTACACAATAATACATTCATTTCCGAAAGAAAACAATTACACTACTTATATTCTTTGCATGCAATTACTTAAATTTATCTGAAGAACCTATCCCATCAACTATTATCTTTGAGCACATGGACACATTATCTTTCAAGAAACTATTACAATAGTTATTCTTTTGTACATGCAAATACATATTACTTTTAAAACAAATTCTAATTCAATAGTTGTTATTTTGTGCATGTGAAAACATATTTATTTTTCAATAAATATAACCTAACAACCATTACTTCTTTGTATATAAACACTTGTTTTTTTCCAAGAACACCAACAAAATAACTAATCATTTATCTATATGAACACATTTTCTTCAAGAAAAACCAGCACGATAGCTATTGTTTTTGCACCTAAACACATTATTTTCAAAGAAATCTAGCAAAATAATTATTATATATGTGTTGATAAGAATGTATTCTTTTCAATAAACTATTAGAACATTCACATATTCTTTTCAAAGAAAACATCGCTGCTTATTTTCTATGCACATGATTCTCATGCATTCTTTTCAATAACATAACATGGTTCCTCTATCTTTTTATATGCAAGGTTCACATGCATTATTTTCAAGAGAATTAGTAGAATAATTGCATATTCTTATCCAAAAGAAACTAATGCAATAACTATTGTTTTTGTGTATGGAAACACATACTCTCTTTTTTTGTATGGTAGGGATATTAGATACTACCCCCCTTAAAGGCAACACTATCGTTGGGGTTAATCATTAACTTTTAATTATGACATCTCTCTTAGAACAAAAAAAAAAGGAATCCTCCCCCTTCTAAATGAAGGATTTATTTCCAAGAAATACCAATACACAAAAACAATAATGTTTTATCAATAATCATAAGCATTTACAACTGCAAAAAGATGCAATTTCTACTTTCCATCATTTATCCATTATTTAATTTCATAGAAACAAAAATAAGTCTCTATACCGACTTATTGTTACTTTCAATTTATCCTTAGAAATCATGGTCACTTTATACAAAAAATTTAACTATAGGTGGTTCTCAATTGTGGAAAAAACTCAAAGAGTGGTTTGAAATCCCAACAACAAGCAACTAGGGTGGTTTAGCAACCTCCATGGTAAGCACCTTGTAACATATGATCAACAAATTTAATATAATCATAGTAATCACAACATTTTTAATCATTAATTATTTATACAATGACAGGTGACATTTTAGTCACAATAATTCTACAAGTACTCAGAGAGCACCTAGCTTTCTAATCATCAAAATGTTCAATAACTACACCAGGTGTATATTACTATCTTAGCCCCTGTTAAATACATTCAAAATATTGGTAATACAATAGAGCAAGTACACTTCTCGTAATTCCTTTTCAAGCACTAAGCTCCTTTTTTTCTTTCAAGATGTACATAAAATTATTACATAACCATATAGGATATTAATTTTAAACATATCACTTATCTAATTAGTTAACTTATTCAACCATGAGAACCACAATGGGAAAAAAAATGCTCTTCCCAACTAATTGGAATTAGTTTCCAAAACCAGATTGAGCCAATTTCACATCCAGCACAGTTCTCTGACAGAGACCATACTAGGTCCACCTAGGGCTTCTATAACCATACTAGGTCCAACCAAGATTTGACTGACCAAATAGAGTTCATTTTAGAATTCCATTGACCAACCAGGTTCAGCTCAGAAAGTCCACTGACCACATAGGGTCCAATACAATATTCCTCTGGGTAGCATCCTGCCTATTCCTTCGATAACATCCTATTTGTGAGGAATTTAGAGCTCAAAAAATCACTCTTTGGGCCTCCTCCAACAGGCTCCAAAACCAACAGAGTTGTCTCAAGAGTTTTCCCCTCTCACAATCTTGGCCAATTCTTTTCCCTTAATGATATCATCTATCTCTAGGGAGAGGAAATCTGAATAGGAAACTGTCATCATCCCATAGTCCTCGTTGGGCCTCTCACAACTGTCCCATAATGGTTTAGCATGTGAAATTCTCTTTTAGCACCTTATCCCACTCTAATTTACATAACTGACCATATACACATTACCATTTAAAAAAAAAGACATTTATGTATATCATGCATTCATACATGACCCTCAACATGGGTCCCATAATTTGTAAAAGTAAATTAGCAGGAAATCATGATTGACATCACATGTCATACATGTAGTATTATTTTCAAAATTTCCACATAATAACCATCATGAAATTTAGAAAAACATTACCATATCTTGCATATCATAACATTTTACCTTCTTATTCGCAATTGCAAATCACATTGCAACATTTTAACTTTCACAATTCCCTATGTTCCAAGTTACTAGAACGTCACCATGCCACCATTAAACTACCCCTGCTTAATAACACTAGCAACATTAGCCACAACTTCCTTTGATAAAAAACACACCTTATACAAAATACTGTTATTTACAAAAGGTCTTATCATTTCAACATTTCAACAATGTAGAAATATATTGGTCCTATCCATATTTCATAAACCATTCCATGCATAAAAAATAAGGCTACATGTAAGGAAATTTAAAACAAAGTTTCCATGAAGTTGTTTTCTTATAAAAATTAAGGGAATAAGACCTTCAAAAATACAATAGTCACTAATTCATGAAAAATGACACTTCATTTATGCATATGTCTCTAATCAATAGCCATTATGCAAAGTTACCAAATTCAAGTCAATCACACAGACTTTTCTTGGTTAAAAAAATCAGTAATGCTAATACATTCAAAATTCCATCTAGATTTTTTCTTAGCGACACCAACAAAGACACCATATAACCACAACATAATGGAATTAATTTATTAGGTTTAATATGTAATGGCACCACAACATTCACATGCACTGAATGAATTTTTGAAGGATGAAATTAACATATTTGTTAGATGTAGGATGCATACTAGCTAACTCCATCATTGAATCATCAACTTGTAGAGTTGTGAAGTTTGAACAAACAATGTAATCAACAACATTTGACTACTACTATCATTGATTTGGTCAAACATACATAATCTATTTCATGCATTTCAGTACATTATGATACTATAAAATAATCTTGGCTACTCTCATCTTGCCAATTATTATTTATCTATTTTCATATGCAAAGCTACAATCCCTGACATAACAATGCAAACTATCACTTTATCGACACTATTTTATCATGATTTAATTTCTTTGTAACCTTCAAGAACTTGCAGTCATATGTATGCATTGTTAAACAAGTATTCACTTTTGCAACCATTTTAGTTTTCTTGCATACAATATTGTTATGCATAAATACCCAAATTCAATAGTGTATTGTCACCAATAGACCAACAACACGAAGTAAACTATCACTTTGTTTACAACTTGTAATAATATTTAATCAAACTGATTCATTCATATAAGTTTAATTGTTAGCGATGTAATACTAACTTCTCAATACTATTGACCATCTTAATTCAATCAAAATCCATGACAAGACTCAATCGTCACTTAACAATTATAGTCAAGTCCTACCACTTGACTCATTGCTTATCTTTAACATTTAAAGGGGTCATTCCCATGTCTTTTAAAACATTCTATTTTCCTATTCAAGGACATTCCGCACCTTCTACAATATTTCGTTAACACACAAAACACTACATGCATTCACTCTTTATAAGTAGTGCATTGTAACTTTAATAATTTTTCTTTAAATGAAACATTAAGAATTGTTATAAGAATATGCATGCAAAGATTGGTAGTTGATCCACACTATCACTAGTGAGTGCTCATGATTGTTCATAAATGCAACTAAGGTTTTATTTCCTTTTATCTACATCAAAATTCTAATGCCATGAGCAAAGTTTTAAATTAGAAATTATCACTTACTATTCTTTAATGTGGTTACTAATACCATCATGCATCTCATATCACATGCAATCTAATGCATACATTACCATGTAAGTTTTCTTTAAAATCATACCTGAGCTTATATCCAAAATTGTCATGCCTCCATTTCTTCTCTTCTTACTGATTCCCAAAAGGCGCTAGTGCTGCAACCTTTTTATCTGATACCACTTGTAACATCCCCCAATAAACCTTGTGGAAAAATATATAAGATTAGAAATATTTTACAAAAATTACTAGCTTGTAACTCTCTAATTACTTATTCCATATTCCTTCATTGACCATCAGATTAAATCTTCATCATTACATAGAGTAACTTTAGAAATTGAATAGTAAGTTACATAACATAACAACCATTGTTGTAGCATAAAACTTCCTATTGTAACCTTGCAACATTTTCAAGATTCTTTAACTAGGTTAGTTAATCACATACTTGATAATGTAAATATCATGTCATGAAAGGAAGCAACATCTTTTAAATGGCACAATAGGAAAACACACCAGTGAACACCGATATACCTTGAAAACCCTGTAGGGAAAAACCAACAAACGCTTAATTTTATTAAACATCTAGTGAGGGTGTTCATCCCTGTAAGAGAGTCAATCCATTGGACATTGCCATAAAATCTTACAAAACAATATCGTTTTAAATACAACACAACTAGCTAGAAGCTATTACATTAATCATGATATTATTTACCCACCAATATTTGAACACTATGTCTTTGTGGCCTGGTTCTTCCCATCTGTGGATCCTCTGTTAATTGACATTCCTTCAGTCTGCTTAGATCACTAGTTCTTTGCCTACCATAATGTTAAAGATAACCCATTGTCACATAAATTACAATCCTTTCCTGCAATTACTACTGTCAGCAAACTCTGACATCCAAATAATAAATCTTTACTAGTTATGCTTCAAGCACCTTTTCATGTGCATAATTAAAACACATATAAAGTATTGCGACATGCCTTTTATTAACACTATACATGCATTAATTAAAATCATAACTACCAAAACATGTATGCTTATCTTTATACATGTATGGTTATGACATATGTTGGTCCATTCACAACTTACGTGCATAAGGTAAAATACATAAATATTAGCAAGATATGCTCACTTGTCCCTCCTTCACATGTATCATGAGAAAGATAAACAATTACATTCTACTTAGACCTATAAGAACATGCTAATATTTAAAAGAATATCCATGGTTATCATTCTTTCTTCGCATAAGAAGAGGGAAAAAATTTTCAAAAGATATAAACTACAACTATTGATATTTTCTTTACACAAGAACATATTATTTTCCAAAACAAAATTGTTGCACTACCTATATTATTTGCATGCAATTACTTAAACTTATCCAAAAGAACCTATCCCATCAACTATTATCTTTGAGCATGTAAAAACATATTATCTTTCAAGAAACTATTACAATAGTTATTATTTTGTACATGCAAATGCATATTTCTTTTACAAGAAATTTTAACACAGTAGTTGTTCTTTTGTGCATGTGAAAACATATTTCTTTTTCAAGAAATCTAACCCAATAACCATGACTTCTGTGTATATAAACAATTGATCTTTTCCAGGAACACCAACACAATAGTTAATATTTATATGTATACAAATCAGGGAAAATTTTAGGGGCCAATATTTGCAAGTGTGCTAATTTTCCATGCTTTTTCAAAAAAAATTCACTAATTTCTATTTTGTCTAAAAATTATTCCCCTGAATTTTATAGTATAAAATTGTTTTACCTTAAAAATCACCAAATTTTTTTATAGAGATTACATAAAATCATTAGAAATTTGAATATTTTTACAAAAATATTGTCAAACATTTTATAGATTGCATATTATGGACTAGTTAGATTCACTGATGTTTCTAAATTTTAAAATAAATTTCCACCCTTAAAATTTTCCTTGATAGAAAGACATATTTTCTTCAAGACAAACTAACACGGTAGCTATAGTTTTTTTTTGTAAGCTACGGTAGTTCCTTCTTTTTCTATTTATAAAGCAAGTTGTTCCATATACAGAATTTTGGTGGCCTCAAATTGTGTGGGAAACCAAGTCTGTTGGCCACCCGAGTTTGTTATATGCCATCCAGTAGCAAAATTTTACTAGTCTTTCAATCCAAGCTAAATACACTTCACATCTAGAAACACTGTTCAACTTCCGAACTAACATAAAAACACAGGAAAAGTAAATGCTGGCCGCTAAAAACCCAGTAAAAACTAGAAGTTAAAAAAACTATTCCTTTCTATCCTCTTTATCAAATTCCACGATAGCCGGTGCAACAGCGGAGTCACTAGGCGCCAGAGACAGCTTCATCATACATTGCTAGATTTCATCCAGCTTGTTATCTTGCATAAACAACATAATTTGCAGATTTTTCATGTCCTTTTTGAGGTTGGGCATACCCTGTGCTATTTCCGCCATCTCTCCTGCCACCTGTTCCAGGGCTCTA
This sequence comes from Pinus taeda, assembly GCA_000404065.3. Taxonomy (NCBI): domain Eukaryota; kingdom Viridiplantae; phylum Streptophyta; class Pinopsida; order Pinales; family Pinaceae; genus Pinus; species Pinus taeda. The sequence goes on from APFE031569817.1 coordinate 14,223, forward strand.
GCTAACAAATGCTTCATGACCCAGTAAACATGTAGGGCTTGTTTGTATAGCATCATCCTGCCTCTACTGTGCCCTGGTTCGGGGATTATATCCCCCCATTCTTCCATTTCTGGCTCAGAATATTCTTCCATAACGCTATCCTCCATCTCCTGGATCAGTTGACGAAGGTCAGCATTCGGCCCTTTTCTGCATGCGTGAGCTGCTTCATGGACTGCCATCTTAATAGATTTCCTGCCTCCTCTCTGACTTGCCGGTGTTGAAGTGGTAGGATCGTTTTTACACGGCTGGCTCTGGCACCCTCTACCCCCACGGCCTCGGCCTCTACCCAGGTTTTCCATCTCCTCTTTTACTGAATCCTGCTTACAATTGTCAACATAAAATGTTAGCTTTCTAGGAGCTTCGGTCTTTCTGTAAACTGGCATATCCTTGTTTTTAAGCATTCCCTCCCCACTCTATCAATTCCCATCGCTCTGGAGAATCGTAGTTCTTCACCCCCCTGGTTTAAGGGTGGTGGTCAAGCCATCTACCATTCTGTCCTTCTAATGATTTTCATCCTTAATTTCCCAGGGCCAGCCCTTTGCCTTGAGAATACACTCCCCAAGCATGCCTATGCTTTTGTCCTCTCTCTGCCTATCAACGTGGCCCTCAGGCTTGCCCTGACACAACCCCTCCCTAGCATATCCCAGCTTTCCCCCCTCCTCCAACATACTATGCTTATCAGAGTGAATTGCAGGAGGTGAGCCAGAGGAAACATACCCGAAATTGAGCTCAGCCGCAAAAGGTCTCATCGCTGGCGCTGCCCTATTCCCATCCTCCGTTCGCCACGTTCTGTGCTCACTTCCTAAACTTGCCACCCTCATGTACCCCTTCCCACTTACCCAACGTCCCATCCAACTACTGCTTCCGTTCTTGCCCACCTCTCCCCCCATACTCATGCCACTTTGCTCTCTTGAAATTCCCGCAGTTATGCAGGACGCTACCACGTCTGGTTGATCTAGCTTGATGGCAGTAGGCGACTATCCTAGACGTCCTCTCACCTGTGTTGTCTTCATGCTTGTACACTCCCACTTCGTCACCCTGATCGGGGGCAACACGATAGCTATTGTTATTTGCACCTCAACACATTCTTTTTCAAGAAATGTAGCAAAATCATCTTTGTGCATATAAGAACATATTCTTTTCAAGAAACTATTAGAATAGTCACATATTCTTTTCAATAAAACATGACTACTTATTTTTTTATGCACATGATTCTCATACAACCTTTTCAAGAACATAACATAGCCACTCTATCTTTTTATATGCAAGGCTCACATGCATTTTTTTCAACAGAATTAATAGAATAATTGCATATTCTTATCTAAAATAAACTAATATAATAACTGCTATTTTTGTGTATGCAAACACACTCTTTTTTTTCACAAGAACACTAACACAATAACAACTATTTCTATGCACATAAACACATTATTTCTCAAGTAACCTTAGTAAAATAAATGCATATTATTCTTAAATAAAATCAACAAAGATACTTATCTTTCTTGCATATAACTTGACATTCTCCATTCTGTATGAATCCAACCTGAACTCTAAAGGAAGAAAGTGCTTCATTTTTCTTGTCTCTTTAATGACCTCAATCACCTTCAAATGCAACACTCCTTTGAATATGTTGTTCCTCTCTTGTCCTTTTCACATTTTATCATGTGGTACGAACTTTATTTTTATGCAGAGAGGAACAATTTAGACCAATGATGTGAAAAGAAACAAAATGGATTACTGCACACAAAGTGCACTCAAATAGGTGCACCATTAAATTCCCTATAGTTTGCAAGCATATGAATCAAAAGGTCAAGGTAAACTGAAGGAGGGATCCATTTCTGATAGGTGGTAACATCACATTTAAACTCTGAGCACTTACTTAACGAATCATCGTCCATCACAACTCCACCTTCCCCCTGAAGCATTGCGAGGGAGCAACAAGTGTGACTGATATGTCAGTGCTACCCCCCAGAGAAGAAAATTCAAAAGGGGTGATTAGGCCGATTGACTACCCAAATTGATTTATGGGGGTCTAGGATTGATCATGGCTCTTGATTGTCCACTCGTTGAAGAGATGGGGACTACGCTTGCCACACTACACATGGAGATGCCATTAATGACAACAAGTGAGAATTGCGGTAAAGGTAAAAGGTACCCCCCTCCCTTTATCGTCAAGTCGCCTTATCAATCCCCTATCACCACATGTCACCCCCTCACATTCTCTACTAGAGTCACATTAAGCCCCCTATATAAATCACACCCACTAGCCATTTGAATTTCAAAATGCATTATTATAGTTGAGCCCTCTTGTTGCTCCTCCATACCTCAATGTCATTTGAATTTCAGGTAGCCCGAAATCATCCTCAACACCCTTCAACCCAAATTCCCCTAGTCACCAGGTAACTCGTCACTCAACAACTCACATTTTTTGTCCTTATGCTCAAAATGAAGAAACTTGCGCCCAAAACCCCCAAATCTCGAGAGGTCGGACCCTCTTCGAACATAGAGCCCCTCATGGACAAAAAATATCAAATTTATGACTCTCCCATCCCCTACCACTTGTTAGTTATCCAGTTTGATATGTATGACCATGATTTAAAGAAGGAATACACTTTTAGGGTAGTAGAGTCAGGGATGTATTACCAAATCGCCCCATCTATCTACCATTTCCCCGAGTTTGTTTCCTGGCTTGCTGCAGTCTACGTTGAGAAGAAAAAATGTTTCATATCCTCTATTGGAGTTAAAATCCTGGAAATTACTCCATTGATTCAAAAGGCTTAGGTCTATTTAACCTCGCTCAACCTTGATAAATTTACAGAAACAAATTTTTTCTATAGCTATAATGCCCTCCTAGATGATCAACAACAAGCATTTCTCTAGATGATTCTAGCTGTTGACCACCAAACCCTACCCATCTCTGATTCTTTTCCCATACCCATGTTTACAGAAATGGTGCAACCTATTCTCATTGTGATTTCCCTATTGTTTGGAGAGGATGATGCCACCAACATCACCAAGGCCGCCATAAGGTTTTTGAGAGAAATGATGCAACCATGCCATGTTTTTGATATACCCTCATTCCTAGCTGAATCTATTAAGTTTTAGTTACACCATTTCCCTATTACTAGTTTTTTTTGGTACTATTCTGTTCTCTTTTATTTGTTTCGGTATATCCACGTGGATGAATTCGAGTTTTTGGGTCGTAGTCTTACGGATTCCCACAAATAGAGAAAATATGTTTTTAACTAGGATGTTATTGTAAAAAAGAAACCAAAAAATGAGGGTTATTCTCATTTTATTTCCACCTATATGTCAACAACATATAAAATCATCAATAATGTCTCTCCCCTAAGGATTCTACCCCAACAAAAAACATCCTCTATCTCATCAAGGATACCAGGGTGGTATATTGGTACTTGTTTGAGGATTTTATTGAAATTAGGGTTTATGGGTGTGAGATTCCCCCTAACTGTTTTCCCGTCTTCATGCCCATGAGGAATTTTCCCCTAAAGTTCATCTAAAAAAGTGTTCATGCTGATAAAATCCATTTCGTCCCTGCCAAGAAGTGCTATATGTTCAAATTAGGTAAACCAATTGGTCCTTTTGTCATGAATACTAGATAAACATTTAAACAAGTTGAAAATTATTGAAGGAATTAAATTTTGAGATGGGAGAGCTTTGGAACTATGACCCCCATGGCATCATATCAAAGAAAAGGAAGAGTATTAATGCTTATGCTTATGATCATGAATATAGGCTTGAATTTTAATGGAAGAATAACTTTTATTCCTGACCTATTAACAGAGAGATGGAGATATAGACTCCAACCTCAAAGGATAAGTCTCAAAAGAGAAATGTAGATGAGGCTGGAGATATTGAAATGTAGGACACACACTCAAGCAAAAGAGATAAAAATCAAGAAACAGTGGATGAAGAAATCAAGACCGGATTGATTGAGACGAACCTGGACCAACACGACTTTCAGGTGACTTTAGAAAATCCCCCTCAAGCTTCTGCCTCCAAATCTACAAAGGTATCTATTTTTGGTTCTACAAGAAGTTTTACGATAATGGGTCCTAGTTAGGAAACATTCAACTTGATAGAGGAGAGCAACAAGAGGATTAGGGAGGAAATGCAACAACAGTTGGCATCACATTCAATCCCTTATTAGAATAGAATTCTGGCTGCTATGGATTTATAGAGAAATCAAATAATTTTTTCATTACATCATCCCTTGGCACAATCCCTTCCCTCAAGATCACAGTTTAGGACTGTGGGTGTATCATTCAACATGACTAGTGTCCCTCTGTCGGGCAAAATAAAATTTCACTAACAAGTAGGAGAAGTGATATACAATGATTTAAGCCAAAATTCTATAACAATCGACAAAGCTGAGAAGTTACTAGAGAAGGTTTCCAATAAGCTGAAGCAAGAGAGAAGTAAGTCTAGAGCTCTTCATTTGCATAATGAAAATATCAAGGAATTGATTTTAAAATTGGGAGTAAATCCAAAAGATAAGACTATGATAGAGACTCTTATCCAAAGCTCCTAGGCTGAGATCCAAGACCTAAGTCATAAGAAGAAGATTCCTACTAGGGAACATGTGCAATCAAGGGAATTAGCTCAGGTAGAAGAAGAAAAGGAGATCCTCGCCAAAGAGATGGTTGATAGAAATAACGAAGTGGTGGCCCTCAAAAAACATGTGGCAAAGCTCCAATACAGGATAGACACACATACTTGTGTAGTTTTGGTCTGAGAGTATCCACAAAATCCCACTGAACAACTCACTAAGACCCTTAATGAATTGCAACTCTCCAAAGGCGAACTCAAGAAAGTGCGTCTAGATTTGGAAAATGCCAAGTGTACCCTTGTACAAAAGGAAAAATAGGTGGAAACTACAAGGGAAAATGCTAAGTAGATTAGTAAAATATGCATACTGCAAACCAATAGATTACTGAGCTCAAAAGTAGGCTAAAAGGAAACATGCCCCTCCTCTAGGCCAAGCAGCTGATATGGGATGAAATCATAACTGAAGTAAATAAAAATTGGGGGATAACAACTTTTATGGTAGAACAAAGAATTATCATTAAAGACTATGAGTTCTTTATTTTATCAACTAAGGAAGAATATGGCAAAAATGCTGAGATTGCAGAAAAAATCATACAGTATATCAATGAGAAGACAACCAGTGAGCTAAGAACTATGGATATCGTGGATTGAGTAGGTGCAGATGTATAGGTCTACAAGATGATTCAGAAGGAAACCACTAGAGCCAAGGTCAAGAAAATGTTTGGAAAAAGTTTTAAGATTTGTGGCTAACTTTGACTTCGATTTTGAACAGAGGGTTAGAATTGGATTGCGTAGCTGTTGGGACCTCGTAGGAGAACTCATTCCATGGGAGAAATACAATCAAATGTTGGTGGAAGGTAAGAGTAAGGCCGACTCCTCCCACGAAAAGACCTCCTCTCTTAAAGGAAAAATTATAGTCAACTATAGAAAGAAGGAGTTCTAGTTGTTGTGGTTGGTGAAGACATTATTTCCCACCAAGCTAAATTATGTGGATCTTACCAGCCTGGGAATTGCTTATTAGAATTTCTTCCATTCTCCTCTACTAAGCCCAACACTGTGGCAAAAGTGTGACCAATTTATCAATCCACCTCAACTCTATGTCATCGAGCCATGATCTCTTCCACCACAGGTGGCCCAACATCAATAAGATATTTTTGATTGTGTCAATCATGACACTTTGTGATTTTTCTGTTTTTTTAAATATTCCATTTCAAGAATGTAATCAAGTCAATTATGTTTTAGTTAGGACATATGTGTAAGTAGCATGCTCACACCATTTTGTTGTTATGAAACCATTAGAGGATCAAGGAGGAATATTTGGTAAGGGGTACTCATCCATGAGACACTATAAAATTGTTGATGAAGTATTTTGAAGGGTTTGAAATTTTTGTTTCAAGGGGTTGTCTGTACTGTGAATATAAAAAGAACCAAAGATGTATGCTCTATTGGTGGATTCAATGAGGAAGTTATGGTGATTCTAATTTCAGGAAGTTGTAGTATGTAATCTCTCCTTTTTTTATTCCATTATGTGTTTTTTTCTTCTCAGATGGCATGACTGGATTTAGTCTTAAAATCATGGATTCATCCGTGTCTAATTCTGATTAAATATTCCTGTAATACAAGAGATATAATGTCCTTAATATGCGCTCCATGTTCTTTGAAATTCATTTACATTTTCTCATCCCTCTATTTTCTCTCTGAAATTTGATGCATAGGATTTTGTGATAAAGCCTGCGCATTAAATTTCTTTTCCTCATGGTCTTCTTCCATGTATGCTACAATGCTCATAGTTGTTCTGTAAGTTAGCCACCAAAGCCTAATGTCAAGTCCTCTTTAGATTTTTTCTATTAATAAGTAAATCCGTCCTTTGGAAGAGATATGTGGGCCATTTATCAATTCATAATGTGTTTTGAATGTCTAATATTAATGGAAAGATCTTACAAACATTCTAAGATGTCCTAGGCAGTGACCTCTCTCAACCTGAAGGTTGTCTCTAGGAGCTACAAAAAAATGAAAGCGTTTTGAGGAAAATAGGTTTGTCCTTGTTGCGGGGCTCAACCTTGAGCTTATGATATAATTAAATAGTGGTAAAACACTTATACTTGCAGATTGCAGGCAAGTGAATGAAATGTTAAATTTTGCAGACTACGTGTCTTGCTATAGCATGAAATGTGCCAATAGACATGGGCTATTATATCTATTGCAAACTGATAATGCCGATCACGCTATCCAGGTGAGATGAACCAATTATTGACAAGGTAGGTATCCGAAATTAAATCAATTTAGTCAGATACAACACCTGAGGGTATGACACAAGGTGAAACTTCCGGATTTTCCACAATGAGTGGACATGTGAGTATTATAAGACTAGAACATATTAGAAATCACAAGTTAAACACTCGGGGACTAACACAATTTCAATCAGTGGAATAATAATTGATCCATGGATAAATAAAGAATGAAAAGATAGTTGCCAAGAATTAGTTTAACTTCTCACTCGTTCTTAATAAAAACAATTATATATATATATATATATATAATATAATATATATATATATAATATATATATATAAGATATATATATTAAATTTGTAATATTTTCACTTTGGTAACTATATGAGTTTCATAGGAGTTTTTACGATAACAATATTAATTTGAAAATATGTTAAATTTCAAAATTTAAAATGTATTTTAATATAATTCAATATTTCTAACCATAAATTTATAATTTAAGTTAATCAAAACTTGTCTTTATAAGATATTTGAAAGACATCCAAATTAATTCAAAGACATCTAAATTTATTCAAAAACATGCAACCACTGAGATGTATTTTTTTTTTTTTTAATTTAGATATTAAGTTGGAGATACTAATTAATTCCAAAATGTGTTAAATTTCAAAATTTAAAATGTATTTTAATATAATTGAATATTTCTAACAATTTTGATCAAATTTATAATTTAACTTAAATTTCAAAATGTATTTTAATACAATTCAATATTTCTAAGGATAAATTTATAATTTAAGTTAATCAAAACCTGTCTTTATAAAATATTTTAAAGACATCCAAATTTATTCAAAGACATCTAAATTTAT
>APFE031569819.1:4167-19315 GCA_000404065.3 Pinus taeda
TGAAAGAAAAACTAATCCATGGCCTACAAATCGAATTACAAACTAGCTAACTAATGGCTAAAACAAAATGACTAGCTAACCAAAGATGACTAACTACCAGCTAGCTAAAAATGACTGCCTACTAGCTCCCTACTAGCTCCCTACTAGCTAACCAAAATGAGGCCATAAGCTCTCTTATTTATACAATTTCGAGGACCCAACAGTCCTCCTAAAAGTTAGGGACTCGGCTGCCCAAGACTTGTAGTTAACAGCAGTCCAACTTGACTTGCTTGGCTGCCCTTGACTTGTAGTTAACAACAGTCCAACTTCACTTGCTTGGCTGCCCTTGACTTGTTGATTTGGTGGCCTTTGAACTCCGAGCTAATGATGGAGAATTCGAGGTAAGGACCCATAAATGAGGGGGACACTTTCCTACAAATCCTCTAGCTTGTTCTCCCACGAATTTGGCTGCCAAGTGCTCATTAAGACCTTCAATTTTGTCTCCAAGTTGACCAACAAGGCTACACAAAGCACCCATTAGACTTGTTGGCATAATGACTAACCAAATTCACTCTATTAACATAAAAATAATAAAAAACATGCAATAAACAAATGAGAATGGTGGACTAAGCCAAATTAGGAAGTTGAATGAGCCCAAATAATTGTACATTTTTGGGGCTCATAAAATGAATGCTTAAAGAAACAAACTAAAGGTTCAGAAACTTCCTGGTGTAGCTGTTTCGATGAAGATTATTGTTGCTTCTTGAAATTAAGCCAAAAGAAGAGAATGAACTTCGAAAATATGATCTAGTGGAGGAATGGAAGCTTCAAATGGAGAACTGCAAAACAAATTTTCTATATCATCATACTTTAAAAATAAAACTAAAGTAATGAAGTGGAAATTAATGAAAGTGGGTACATGGATCTTCCCATTAAATAATTGCTTTTGACCTTACCTAAAAGGTATCAGTTTCTCAAATACTAGCTGGTTTCTTATTTTATTTAACATTAAAACATGAAGTCAAACTAACCAAAATCCTATAACCCAAAATCATTGTTTATTTTATTTAAACTAAAGCAAGTAGTAAAATGTAAAAATGGAATGTTTAGTGTTCAAGGGAAAATAAATGCATCAGAAATGAGAATGAAAATTTGTAGTAATGACTGTTTCTCAAAATATTATAAGTTTCATATAAACTCCATGATTTTATAAATTGTTCAGAATCAAAACCAAATCCAAGATAATAAAATTTAAATATGAAGATAGAGAGGTCTTGAATTGTTTTTTAATTATGGAATTATATATTTAAAACTGAAATATATGAGAAATCGAAATGATTTGAATATGCTGCAAATTTGTCATCAACTGCTTTCTTACCATAGTGGTTACTCAAGCTCGCTTTCAAAATAACACATTGCCGTATCAGATGATTCACATCACATGTTTCTTCACCATGTTTCAAGTTTAATTTGCAAGACTTCAACTTTGTTGCTAAGCCATATATTGATTAAATGTTAATGGCTCAGAGGCATGTATTGGAAGCTACCGCATCAGAGATTGCAATGGCAAATTGCCGATATGAAAACATGCAATGAGAAGATGTGTGGTGAGATGGAGCAATCACATCATTAAAGAAATATTATATCAGGGATTGGGGAATATTTACATTGTGCTTCCCACATTGCACAATGCACATCACATATTCAGAATTGTGATGTGAGCATAAATAAAAATGCGATGAAGTGATTGCGATATCTACGATGCGATGGATGGCGTGTCTAATTGGCGATCAGTGATCTTAAGCACATGAGGTAACAATTCTTGATACGTCGATATGCGATGAAGAGTGGACCCGATAATTTTATGATGAAAATTTAATAACATATCGAATCCGAGACATCGACTCTTTAAAAGTTATGCTCCTACCATTATTGTGATTGAGCAGACGCGATATTTTTTATGAATTTGATTTGAATTTCATATTGGGTCTAGAATTATGTGGTCGTCGCAATATTGGTAAAGTCGATTATCGGAGATCAGCAATTCACGATAATGGAAGTATACTTCAACTACAAATCTCTGATATATGAAATGCGATATGGCATGTGAGTGAGGTAATACATCAGAGATATTTTATGAACAATTTGTTATAAAAAATGCTAAGAGCTACTTCCAATGTAATCTTATGATATTGTTTTCAATTTCAATTGGGTTTTCTAAAGGAATAAAAGCAAAGTTAAAGAATGCTCAAATTCTAATGAATCACAAATAAAATTTCCCTGAACCTGTTGCAAATTTGAACTGGGTTTGCTGCTAACTTCAAGTTTGAAAAAAAATAAAAACCTGCAAATAAAATAGAAGAAGAATAAAAATAAACTAAGGAAAAGAGAAACTAAATAATAGATGAAGATGAACTTATAAATGCATACCTAAAAGGAAATTGTCTATAGATTTTACCTCATGATTCTTTAAATTCTTCCTTCGATTAATCAAAATTTTGCCTTTGTTCAAAATCATCTCATTATTTATTCTAAATTGGAGTGTGTAATCAGCCAAAAAAATCTGATTATTCATGTTCAGGAAATATAAAATTTACTAGAAATAAATATGAAAATTGTCTTCCCTTTTGAATTGAAACAACAATTTATTACCCCTGCTTATTTCGAATAACTTGAGAATAATTTGTATTGTTATAGTGACTGTTCAATAATGCCTTTAGTAATTGAATATGATGTGTATTATAACATCATATAATAAACTAAAGGTCTGAATGGGATAAAGCCACTAATTGTGGAAGAATATCAACACAGATTTAAATGTGTGTCAGGTGTGTTAGCCTCCTGCTGCAGCAGGTTACTCATATTTCATGATTGACATTTTTACAGGCCAAATATGTCATACTTTGCATGCTGCAATGCTCCATATTTGCTAAACAGTCACCAAGGAATGAATGCTACTCAGAGTTTATCTACTGCATTCCAATTTTGAAGAGTCATTCCAGTCTTCTAGAATTTTTCAGCTAAAGAGAGGTCCAAACAGCTTAATCTTGGTCTCCCTAGGTTTCAATTTCCTATTTTAGAATATAGAGAATGAAAATTTGTCCAAACAGCTTAATCTTGGCAGATTCTTAGATAGGTAGAGAATCAAAAGAGCCCAACTGCTTAATCTGGGCCCTTGGAAGAAATAAGGGTAGTTTGTAGATAGGAAGGCATAAAAAGAAAAAATTGAAATGCTGGGTCTGCAAGTCTAAGTGCACCCAAATCAAAAGAAGAAAAATGTTAGGTAAGTAGGCTGGGTAGGTAGTTTTGAGGTTGCAGAATCCTGATCTCTAACAAATTCTATGTTTTCAGAATATCATCTCTACTCAGGGCACAATCATCAGGCAGTTTCATGTGAAGGAGCTCAAATTAGGCATAACTAACTTCCCTTTCTTCCTCTTCCCCAAATCATTAACTAATTTCCTCAAAAGAGGTCAAGATCTGCTTAATATCTCTTAGTTTCATCATTCTCCATATCATTAGCCTGGGTGAAGATCTGCTTCATTCAAGGAGGATCCATACTTTCTCTATAAGGTTCTACCTCCCGTTTGAAGCCTAAGATCTCTGAAACTTAGCGCTTTCTTTTCATCTCCATATTAACTACTGACATTATTATTTAACTCCCTATATTTTCCCTATCCCCCTACTAAAACTATGTAGATAATCCCCTTATGTAAATATCCCCTCCCCCTAGTTGAAATATAAACATAAGCACTTCTCTGGGAATTACTAAGTCACCTAGACTTTAGTAAGAACCCTCCTTCTGCATAAATTTCCATTCCCATGTGTTTGGACCCCTTCCAAAACACTGAGAAAACCCTTTCCAAATGCAAAAAACCCCCCGCGCATTTTCTTTGGAAATTATTAATGTTTGTTTAATAAATTTCCAACGCGCCAAAACACATTTAACCCATTTCCTAAAGTTCAAAACCCATAGCGCTGCGAAAAATTAAACCTTTAACGCGTGCACTCCTTTTTTAAACTCCGCACATCTCCCTTTCCCGTCCATCGTCGGATCGCCCACCCCAGATCCGATGGCCCTTGTTCACATCGGGCGCCCTATTAACATTGTAGGCTACCACCCGATGTCCGACGGTTTTACCGTCGTACACCGAGACAGGTAGCGGCCTCCCATTGCATAGGGCCGCCCTTGACAGAAACCACCTCTGTACCAAAGGCGGTCCGACGCACAGGCAAAACCGCCCTCCCCTCACGTAACAGGAGCGCCACCTCACCCTGCCACGTCGCCTTCACATCACCTCACACAGCCTACGCCCGGCCCAAGTCACCCTGCCATGTGTCTCTGCCACATCACCCCTCCGTACTGCTACGTCACCTTGATGACGTCAGCATGCTGACAACATATCTGTACCAGAGGACCCCACTACTGATGTCATCCAACGTACAGCTAACGTGATGCTGACGTCAACAGCCAAAAAACTGAAAATTTGCGCAAGCGCGAAAGTCAAGCTTCGGAGCTCCAGAATGAGAAACGGAGACAGTTTTTGATGCGCGATTAGCGCGAACCGCTAATCGTGCATAGCTATGAGAAATGGGCCATATTGGGGAATCTTTAGGGAATCTTTTGATTCCTTGGCCCTTTTTGCACCGAAATTGCCCGATTTTCCCAAATTAAACAAATTTGAAGACAGAGAGAGACCAGGAACAGAGATTAAAGAATATCAGATCAAATATGCAGACAAAAAGCACGTCAAAGAGTATCAGGAAGCGACGAAGACCATCAATGTAGCGGCAAAGTGTATCAGAGGATATTTTTTTAGGGCTCGAGGCAAATCCAACATTAAAACGAAAGCTCTGAAAGTCAAGAAGCAATTGAAGACGCATTGAAGGCTCACCAGCACAAATGACTGCACATTAAACTCACAGAAGATCAGTGGACCACAACTCAATGCACAGTTATGATAGAACCACTGCACCAAGTGACACAGGACACCTCATCAACTCAACTTGATTCAGTTGCCTCTAGCGCAGCCCAAAGGACTTACTTGCATTTAATTCCAGCAACAATTAGGTTTTTAGAAAAAGCTTTTTCCGGCAAACCTGTTTAGGTCAATTGTAATAAATGACTTCAGATATTTTGCTTATATATACCACCCTGAAAAATGGAGTAGGGGTTCGTTGGTTGATCAGTAGCTTGATCTTTCTTATTTCAATATTTTCCTCAAGCAGAGACTCGCACTGTAACTGTGATGCTTTCTATAATCAAAGACTGCTGAGAGCATGGATTCTGAAACTGTCTGTTGTGTTTGATTGGACGAGGAGTGATTGTGGAATTCCTGTGCTTCTACATGGTTGAATAAGTGTTTCTTAACTCTGTTAGTTTTATTAATGTTTGTTTTATCATAAATTCGCCCTCTAAATTGCAGAAAAGAAGAATAGTTTAGGCTTTGCTTAGCTGCACCTTAGGCTCAATTTCTGCAATTTTTCATGTTTTCATCAGGAATAGTTATGAACATGCATACTTAAATGATCTTGTTTACGTTGTTTCTTTCACATACGAATGATAGTTTAGGAATTCTTAACTGCTCCTAGATAACCATTCATTCACTTCCCCTCCCTGTCAGTTTTGATGAAAGATTCTTAATTGCCTTTCATCCCTGACCATCATTCCATCCTTTCAGGAAATTAATAATTGTTTCATGTGTGGCTATCCCGCTCCACAATCCTCTTGTGACCAAGAAAACGCAACATCAAGCCTTAATCCATGACTCCATGCTCAATGGTTTGAAACTTATCACACCTTACCTTGCCTCTCCGCTTGGAATTTTCTACCTGGCATACATCTTCCATCCAAACAAAAAATCAAAACCCCTGAACCTGACAACTAGCCTAAAATCATCATCAACATAGTTAAATTATAAAAAGAGAGCCCTCTCTGATTGCAGGTGGGATAGAACCTGCAGTCCAAAGATTGGTTTGTGGTTACCTCGGCCGTATCCCTACAGGAGCCTAGGGACAACCTGAGTGATAATATAATGGCGACTCCACTGGGGACTTCCTCAGATAATCTCACTAAACCAGGCTGGAGCTCCACAGAGGAAGAAACTGACCTTTGAAAGCCTCGGTTGACCTGTGTTTTTAGAAAAATTTCCCAAAAATAGATTAGAAGCTGGCTCCTAAAAAGCAAACACATCATACAAGATCAAACCCTAATCCTAATCGCTCAGCTGCTTTTCAAAATCCGAATTTAATCCCTAAGATCATTAGAAAACAAAAGTAACAAGAAGACCCAACTGCTGCGAGTCCTGAAACAATTCAGCCAAGCGGGGTCCCAACCCTTGTCAAAGTTCTATTTCGGTCAACCCCAAGTTCCCCTGGTTCATCACCCCCTTCTCCAAGTAGCTCTTCTACACCTCCATCCTATACCCCTACTACCACTACTACTCCTTCTACCCCAGTTGTTCCTGTTACCCCAGTCGCCCCAGTTTTTCCGCTTATCCCCAGTAACATGGCTAATAGATATGCGCCCTTACAGCTGCCTGCTGATTCTGGGGCTATGCCTCAGGACTACCAGACAAAAATTACATATTTTGATGGCACAAACTCCTGCACCACCCTACAGCATACAAAGAAAATGTGGGATTACTTCGAGAGTTATGAAATTGATGATGACAGTGTGAGAATGAAGATTTTTGTCCAAAGTTTGACCGGTGATGTCAGAACCTGGTTTAGGGCACTTACACCCAATTCCATATTAAACCTTGAAGCCTTATACCATACATTTATTAACAGATGTGAGAAAAAGAAAGACCCCCTACACATACTATCTGAGTATGATACTATCAAAAGAGGACCTGAGGAAATGGTTTTGGATTACTGTGCAAGGTTTAATAATGTTTACAATGAAATACCACAAAATTTAAGACCTCCACCTGATCTCGCTTTGTACAAATTCCCTGATGGCTTTGATGTTGAGATGGCATATCAGTTAAGGGAAAGAGCCCCTCAAAGCCTTTCAGAAATGCAAGATGTTATTGTTAGTGTGGAGGCAAATCTAATTGCTAAAAGAAACAGAGCCAGAACTGAGAGAAGAACCACCTTCAAGGAAGAACCCTCAGCCTTCAAACAAAAGCTAGATGCTATTATCAATGGCATCCACAGGATGGGAGACAGAGTAGACAATGTTGAGAGGAAAACTTCATGGGAATCCCAACAGCCCAATGCCATAAGGAACCCGAACTTCAGAAAAACTCAAAACACAAATGCTGGAAGGGCCAGTCCCGACCATGATATTAGGTCTCCTTTCCAAGAAAACTATGCGGAGGCATCTACATCCACTGAGCCCACAGATGGGACTCATATGAACCTGATAGATTCGGAATACCCTGATGTAAAACAATTTTACACCAAGCCGGGAGAGTCTTTCGATTTCAAACAAGGCTATGATACCGCTGTGTACGACGTACACAAACAATACAAATTGAGAACAAGGACCATTGATGCCCCCGCATCTAGCAGAACAAAAGATAGCAAACAACCCAACAAAATTAAAGGAAAAGACACCATAACTCAACCAACTAATAGCTTTGTCCCAAGCCCGCCTCAGGTAACTGTGGAGGATATAACAGACACACAGCCTCCTATTGATCGGTCTCTACCTCCTTCCTCCCCAAAAGAAAATCTGAACGACACCCTAAAAAATCCTCCTAAAGCAGAAATACCAAAAACTGTCATTCATCATAACATTGACATTCCAAAAGAAAACATAGAGAGTATGCTTGAAAAAGACAAATCTGCCGCTATCAACGCCAAGAACTCATTGGAAAAACCATTCAGTTTAGAAGCAGAGATTGGAAAACTCAAGATATCCATTCCCCTCTCAGAACTTGCCCAACATGATGTATATAGGAAACAAATTCAAAGGTCACTTCAACTACCAGAGGTAAGGGATGATGTAAACGTTTTAGACGATACCCCTCAGCTACTGTTTGGTCCAGAAGTTAAAGGAAAATCAACATATGGACCTGTTCCACCTTTTTATGTGAGTCTGCACATACATGACAAGATATTGCATAATGCCATGTTTGACTCAGGTGCCTCACATAACCTTATGCCCAAAGCTGTAATGGAAAGGTTGAACCTTGATGTCACAAGACCATACAAAGATCTATATTCCTTTGAGTCAAGTCAAGTCAAATGTTTAGGCTTGATTAAAGACCTTTGTGTGTCTCTAGTCCAATTCCCCAACAAAACAATCCTAATGGACATAGTAGTTGCTGACATTCCCACAAAGTATGGCATGCTCCTATCCAGATCATGGGGGGGGAAATTGTAGGGATCCCTTCAACTCGACCTCTCTTATGCTACCATATCTATCTTTGGGCAACCAAAGAGACTATATAGAGAAACATTAATGAATTATGTGGTAAGTAGTGAGGAAAAGCCCCAAAATTTTCCAATTTACTCAATCCATTCCGATATGGATTCTTTTATTTTATTTAATGATAACACCAGCCCTCCAACTGATGATAAGCCGTTATCTTTGGAACAAGAAACACACATCAATGAGGAATCGGTTTCCAATACCCATGAAATTGTCTCAACAGTCAAGGCAACCAACAAACAGCAAGAAGAACATCCCGAAATAGAAATTGTAAGTCTGCCCAATCCTCAAAAAACTGAAACTCTCAATACAAACCTCAAGCAAGAAAACACATGGTATTTAGAGTTTGATGGTTCTGTCAACAAGTTAGGAGTAGGGGCAAGAGTATGGATTTACAATACACATGATAATCACGTAGAAGGCCATGCCTATAGACTCAATTTCAGATGTACAAACAACATGGCAGAGTATGAAGCTCTTCTCTTAGGCCTTAAACTACTCAAAATCCTAAGAGCTACAAAAGTGTCCATCCTAGGTGACTCCGACTCAATTATACAACAAATGAAAGGTAACTTTGTTACTAATGACAGTAGAATGAGAGCTTACAGGGCTGCTGCCACTGAAAGACTCAATTCTTTCAGTGAATTTAAGCTTTCCAAAATTTCAAGAGATCATAATATTCATGCCCACAGTCTAGCAACTTTTGCTAGCACATGCAAGCTTCCCTTTGAACCAAATCACCATTTCACCGTTGAAATAAAACACAGACCTTTGGTCCCTAACAATGTTAAGGAATGTCAGGTATTTCAAAATGATGCCCAGATTAACAATTTCCTAACTCTTGAGGGCGAATTTTCCAACACAAACATTGACATGGATGCCATGAACGATTCCCAACATCTAACAAAAGAAAGTCAGCAGGCTCTAACAGCTGCAACAAGTAGACAAATCCTTAACCCAACTGTGTTTAACATTGCAAACATAGAGAGAAACAAATGTGTTTAGAGGAAACATCCAAAGTAGACGATGAGTTTATTGATCTAAAGAGTAATTTTCTACCTTCCAGCCTTACCCCATTAGAAGACATGTTTGATGAAAATGATGTGCCCACAAAGCCAAAAATGGAGCCTCTGAATGCTGCTATAGAAGAACACAACATAGGAACAACAGAGCACCCTAGAATGATTAAGTTGTCCAAAAATCTGCCCCCTGATCAAAAACCGAAATACATGGATTTGTTCAAAGAATTCCAAGATGTATTTGCCTAGAGTTATGAGGACTTGAAGTACTATGACACCTCAATGATCCAACATACCATTCCCTTAAAACCAAATCAAAAACCATTCAAACAGAAACTTAGAAGAATCAACCCCATGCTTCTTCCCCTTATCGAAAAAGAAATAAAGAGAATGTTTGAAGCAAGTATCATTGCACCCATCAGATTCTCTGAATGGGTATCCAATTTAGTTCCCACTAGGAAAAAAACAGGAGAGATAAGACTGTGTGTAGACCTGAGAAATTTAAACCAGATCTCTCTAAAAGACCACTACCCTTTGCCCAAAATGGACCATATCTTACAAAGAGTAGTGGGTTCCTCTAGAATTTTTTACTAGATGGATTTTCAGGATTTAATCAGATACTTGTTCACCCGGACGACCAAGACAAGACAGCCTTTACCACACCGTGGGGAACATTTAAGTACGTGAAAATGTCTTTCGGGCTGAAAAACGGTGGTGCTACCTTTCAAAGGGCAATGGATATTGCATTTGCGAAGGAGATACATGATTTCCTTGTTGTTTACCTTGATGATCTAACCCCATTCTCCAAATCTGACCAAGAGCACCTTAAGCACCTAAGGCAAATTTTCATGACATGCAGGAAATATGGCATTTCCTTGAATCCCAAGAAGTCGTTGTTTTCCCTTGAGGAAGGCAAGCTTCTAGGCCATATCATATCAAAATATGGGATTAGAATTGACCCTGAAAGAATTCAAGCTATCCTCTAAATCCCCTATCCAAGAAACATAAAAGAACTGCAAGCATTCCTTGGAAAGATCAATTTCCTAAGGAGATTTATCCCAAACCTAGCTGAGCTAATAAGGCTATTGAGCAACATGTTGAAGAAGGATGCCAAGGTAAAATGGTCTCTTGAGACCAAGCAAGCCTTTGAGAGTATAAAAACTACCTTGACTCAAACACCTGTCCTCACCAATCTTCAATTCGACAAAGATTTTATCATTTTTTCCTTTGCATGTGAGCACACTATAGTCGTTGTCCTTTTGCAAAAAGATGATCAAGGTAATGAAAAACCAATTGCTTTCTTCAGCCGAGATTTGAGAGATGCACCCTTGAAATATCAGATTATGGAAAAGCAGGCTTATGCCCTAGTCAAAGCCATCAAAGATTTCAAAATTTACATCTTATACTCCCACGTGATTTCCTATGTCCCTAACTCTGTTGTAAAGGATATATTAACTCAAGAGGGACTAGAAGGCAAAAGAAGCAAGTGGATTGCCAGCATCCTTGAATACGACATTGAAATAAAACCCACCAAGCTCATAAAGGGACAAGGTTTAGCCAAACTAATGTCTGAAACAAACTTCCAAGCCTTAGACATTAATCAACTGGACAATGAACCGGAGCTGGCGACTCCACAGATCAGTGAAACCTTTTTGCAATCGTATGCTGATATTTGCTTTGTATTGTTAAGCCTGTGTGCTCCCCCAGGATTGTCCAGAACCAAGAAAATATTTTCAAGGATGAAATCCTCAAAGTTTTGTGTCATAGATGGTGCTTTGTTTTGGAAAAATCATGAAGGTGTTTTGCTTAATTGTTTGACTATGAATGAAACGAACAGCATCATGAAAGAATTCCATGCAGGGGAATGTGGAGGACACTTATATTGGAAGTCCACGGCTGACAAGATTTTAAGGGATGGTTATTATTGGCCCTCTCTATTTGCAGATGTCAAGAAGTTTGCTATTTCATGCCACAAATTTCAAATCTTTGAAGGAAAAAGAAAATTACTGCCCTTGCCCCTTAAGCCCATTTCAACCGAGAAACCTTTTCAATGATGGGGTCTCAACTTCATTGGAGAAATTCATCCCTCTTCCTCAGGCCAACACAAGTGGATTTCAACAGCCACCAATTATTTCACTAAGTGGATTGAAGCCATTCCATGTAGACAAGCCAACGAATCCACCATTATCCAATTCCTTAAGAGAAATATCCTTTCCAGATTTGGCTGCCGTGAGAAAATCATCACTGACAACGCTGCTGCTTTCAAATCCAAAAAGATGATCAACTTCTGCCATAAATACCACATCACCTTGGGCCACTCCACAACATACTACCCTCAAGGTAATGGCTTGGCCGAATCATCCAACAAAAGCCTCATCAATATCATAAAGAAATTGCTGGAGGAAAACAAAAAGAACTGGCATAGGAAGCTCACAAATGCTCTGTGGGCAGACAGACTTTCCACCAAGAAATCCATTGGGATGAGCCCTTATGAGCTAGTATATGGCATGGAAGCCAAATTTCCTTCATCTTTGGGCATTCCTACTATCAAACTGTTGTAGGAAATTCAGGTTGAACCAAATGACATGCAGAGAAGAATTAATCAAACCATTCATCTTCAGCAAACCAGAGAGCAAGTCTACGACAGAGCTCAAATGCTGCAAGAAAAACTCAAAAGGATGTTTGATAAGAAGGCTAGAGCAGAATATTTCTAGGTGGGAAACAAAGTTTTAAGATGGGACTCACGAAGAGAGGACAAGGGCAAACATGTAAAATTTGATTTTCTGTGGAAAGGTCCATACATTATCAGCGCTGTGCAAGGAAATAATACATATTTTCTCAGATCTCTAGATGGCAGCATAGCTGAAGAAGACCCTGTCAATGACCGAATGCTAAAGCACTACAATGATCATTTTTTATTAAAAAGAATAGGTGGTGTTATTTTCTGTACATAGAATGTTTGTATATATCAACACTTTGATTTTATTTTGTAAGAGTCCATGATGCTAAAGCAGGTAGTGCTTTACAATTTAACAGGAAAACAGTTAAAGGAAAGTGTTGTTACCAGTCCAAAAGTTCAAATCAATCCAACAGTCAGCACTAAGAAGTTCAAAGCACAACAATAACAGAAGAATCAAGGCAATCTGACCTGTTGTTCTTGGCTTCTCACAAGGAAACACCATCCCCAAGTGGAGCCACTGTTAGCCTCCTGCTGCAGCAGGTTACTCATATTTCATGATTGACATTTTTACAAGCCAAATATGTCATACTTTGCATGCTGCAATGCCCCATATTTGTTAAACAGTCACCAAGGAAATAATGCTACTCAGAGTTTATCTACTGCATTCCAATTTTGAAGAGTCATTCCAGTTTTGTAGAATTTTTCAGCTAAAGGGAGGTCCAAACAGCCTAATCTTGGTCTCCCTAGGTTTCAATTTCCTGTTTTAGAATATAGAGAATGAAAATCTATCCAAACAGCTTAATCTTGGTAGATCTAATAGGTAGAGAATCAAGGAGCCCAATTGCTTAATCTGGGCCCTTGGGAAATTAAGGGTAGTTTGTAGATAGGAAGGCATAAAAAGAAAAAATTGAAATGCTGGGTCTGCAAGTCTAAGTGCACCCAAATCAAAAGAAGAAAAAATGTTAGGTAAGTAGGCTGGGTAGGTAGTTTTGAGGTTGCAGAATCCTGATCTCTGATCAATTCTATGTTTTCAGAATATCATCTCTACTCAGGGCACAATCATCAGGCAGTTTCATGTGAAGGAGCTCAAATCAAGCATAACTAACTTCCCTTTCTTCCTCTTCCCCAAATCATTAACTAATTTCCCCAAAATAGGTCAAGATCTGCTTGATATCTCTTAGTTTCATCATTCTCCATATCATTAGCCTGGGTGAAGATCTGCTTCACTCAAGGAGGATCCATACTTTCTCTATAAGGTTCTATCTCCCCTTTGAAGCCTAAGATCTCTGAAACTTAGCGCTTTCTTGTCATCTCCATATTAACTACTGACATTATTATTTAACTCCCTATATTTTCCCCATCCCCTACTAAAACTATGTAGATAATCCCCTTATGTAAATATCCCCTCCCCCTGGTTGAAATATAACCATAAGCACTTCTCTGGGAATTACTAAGTCACTTGGACTTTAGTAAGAACCCTCCTTCTGCATAAATTTCCATTCCCATGTGTTTGGACCCCTTCCAAAACACTAAGAAAACCCTTTCCAAATGCAAAAACCCCCCCGCGCATTTTTCTTTGGAAATTATTAATGTTTGTTTAATAAATTTCCAACGCGCCAAAACACATTTAACCCATTTCCTAAAGTTCAAAACCCACAGTGCCGCGAAAAATTAAACCTTTAACGCGCGCGCTCCTTTTTTAAACTCCGCACATCTCCATTTCCCGTCCACCGTCGGATCGCCCCCCCAGATCCGACGGCCCTTGTTCACATTGGGCGCCCTATTGTGGTGGTAGGTTACCACCCGATGTCCGACGGTTTTACCATCGTACACCAGGACAGGTGGCGGCCTCCCATTGCATCGGGCCGCCCCTGACAGAAACCACCTCCATACCAAAGGCGGTCCGATGCATAGGCAAAACCGCCCTCCCCTCACGTAACAGGAGCGCCACCTCACCCTGCCATGTCACCTCCACATCACCGCACACAGCGTGCGCCCGGCCCACGTCACCCTGCCACGTCAACCCGCCGTACTGCCACGTCACCTTAATGATGTCAGCATGCTGATGTCATATCCGTACCAGATGACCCCACTGCTGACGTCAGCATGCGGACGTCATCCGTCGTACAGCTGACGTCAGCAGCCAAAAAACCAAAAATTTGCGCAAGCACGAAAGTTGAGCTTCGGAGCTCCGAAATGAGAAACGGAGGCAGTTTTCGATGCACGATTAAAATACAAGAAATGGGCCATATTGGGGAATCCTTAGGGAATATTTTGATTCATTGGCCCTTTTTGCACCGAAAAAGCCCGAAATTGCCCGATTTTGCCAAATTAAACGAATTTGAAGACAGAGAGAGACCAAGAACAAAGATTAAAGAATATCAGATTAAATATGCAGACAAAAAGCACGTCAAAGAGTATCAGGAAGCAGCGAAGACCATCAATGTAGCGGCAAAGTGTATAAGAGGAGATTTTTTCAGGGCTCGAGGCAAATCCAACATTAAAACGAAAGCTCTGAAAGTCAAGAAGCAATTGAAGACGCATTGAAGGCTCACCAGCACAAATGATTGCACATTAAACTCACAGAAGATCAGTGGACCACAACTCAATGCACAGTTATGACAGAACCACTGCACCAAGTCACACAGGACACCTCATCAACTCAACTTGATTCATTTGCCTCTAGCGCAGGTATCCGGATTTAAACAGGAACGCAACAAAATACAGAGATAACCATATACACAAATATGCAGCGGAAATAATACTTCATTTCATTAATGGAAAACACTGAAATATGCTTGCAACCAGAAATGGAAAAAAAACCCAGCTAGGGCGATGGTAGCTTATCTCTGAGAAGAGATGTGGCGGCTACATGCCTCTTAACTATTCCAAACTATGTTACAATGAGGCTCGAAGGCCTATTTATTGTTGAGAAATAATGGAAAACCCTTCACATTCTAAAACCTACCCCTAGAAGATGAAACGCCAAATTGTGGGCCCCGTTTTGGGTAAATTGGTACATCAATTTCCGGGGGTCGTAACTTTGGCATACGATCTCCGTTTGACACGTATGATAGCTCGTTAGAA